>BQNB010004453.1:0-107755 GCA_026074375.1 Tanacetum coccineum | reverse complement strand
TATATCTTTTATTACTAATTGCTTCTTAAAAATTGGACATATTCGTGACGTATATGTATGTTTCATGAATATTAAAAGTATATAAACGTTTATTTTTTCGGTCTCATGTTTAATAGTTTTTTTTTCTTATATTAAATGACAATCGCGCGTTACTGCGAGACATTTTTTTTTCTTATAGTATTTTGTGCGGGTTTATTTTTTCGGTCTCATAACATCCCGCCATTGTAGCTAGCACTGTAGCTACAGTCTACAGTGCTTTAAGAGAGTAACTGACATCTCTAATGATATATAGTATAATGTCCGATATAGGGTTTTCTTTTTTTTTTCAATAAAGGGAATTTTTTTTCCCAAGCCGATAGAAAATCGTAAATAGTTAAAAATGAAAGTACATCCCGTAATTTTTTTTCTTATTTTTGGCAAAAAAAAAAGAGAGATTATAATTATTTTTTGGGTCGATGAACAGTAACCACGGGACTACCATGTTCATCGATGAACAGTATAGCTCGAACACTGTTCCTCGATGAAAAGTGTTGCACATCACTAATGATATATATAGTAATGAAAAGCCCCAAATTGAATGCAACTTTTTATACAAGTAAATCCATGAAAAGTTAAACACTCTACTAAAATCTAGAATTATACAAGTTACAAAATCATCGTGAATCAAATATCTCATCTTGGCTCATGTTTCCATCAACCCAAATGTTTGTAAACATATATATAAAAGTTGTAATAAATCACCGGTTGTGATCATATTCTTCATAACCATGTTTCATCATCTTAAATTGTTGAAGCTTTTTGGTTAATGAATGAAGAGGAAGCCAATAAGAAAGCCTTAAAGGAAGCGGCATCGGAACGATGAAGTGCAACAAGGTCGCCAATCGAAAGGGTGTCGACGGTGAGCAGGGCTGAAGGAGAGGGTATGCACGACAGGGATGGTGGGTGATGGTGATGATTCAAGGATTGAAAAATGTTGACTTTTGATACAAGGAAAAATGAAAGAGAAAGATGAGAGATTCAATTTTTATGTGTGTGTGGTAAGGAGTGGGTTTTTTTGTAATTCTTTATGGAAAAGGAAATGTTAACTAAGAGGCTACTAGCTAGAACTCGGCTGGGTCGAATAAAAAGCCATCTTTATTGCACATTGTTTGCAACATTTCTCTCTGAATTTCACCGAGTTATGCAAGTGGAAGAAAAAAAAATAGAAAGCTTTTATTCAAGCAAAAGCACAAAATACATGCAACCTTTCTTTTACAAGACCAACATCAGGAAAAAAAAACACGAAACCAGTACATCATATTATTTTATTAATTAGCATCATATAAAAGGTGACCACATAAGCCTAGCCAGAGATATCAATGGCCTTCACCTCCTTCTTCTCTTCCACTTTCGGCACGGTCACAGTTAGCACACCGTTCTCCATGGCCGCCTTCACTTCCTCCATTTTTGCATTCTCTGGCAACCTGAACCTCCTCATAAACTTACCCGAGCTTCTTTCAACTCTATGCCACTTATCATTCTTCTCTTCATTCTCTTTGCTTCTTTCTCCACTTATCTGCAACACTCTTCCTTCCTCAACTTCCACCTTAACTTCCTCCTTTTTAAGGCCAGGTAAGTCTGCCTTGAAGACGTGAGCCTCAGGTGTCTCCTTCCAGTCGATCCTAGTGTTCGCGATTGCTGAGGAGTCCTGAAGACGTGAAGCCCTCAGATGTATCCTTCCATTCGATCGAATAAACCGTTGTGTTCGTGATTGATGCGGTTATCTCGTGAAGGAGTTCAGAAGGTTGGTAAGTGCGCTAGGGAATGGTCCTTGGAAAGGGTCCTCACAAGTCGAAGGACACAATGATCAAATACGTTGCTCACTGCCTGTGAAAAAGCTTGAATATGATCGACCATTATTTTTCTTAATTCAATTAATCTTGAAATATACAAGTTTGAACTTGAATGTATGTTCAGAATTGCTTGTGTTATTGTTCTGTGATGCTGGAAATTTTCACGATGGATGTTATGTTGTATTTTATGTTGTATTTATAGGAGCGAAAAGATGATTGGAGTGGCATGTCGTAATTTCTAGGCTTCTCTTGAAACCTTTTCGAGAGCTCCAAACAAAAAGATGGGTTTTAATCTGTGTACTGATTGCCCAATAAGCTACTTGTATAGGCCCATTGAAAAATTGCCTGCTCCTTTTCACAAAATCCAATCAACCAGACACTTATTCAGGTCGGGTTTACCGAATAAGAACCTTTATTGCTATATTGGACCTAATAAAGAAGCCCAAATTTACAAGCTTTGAGTAGGGGTGTTGATCGGTTCGGTTATCGGATTATTCGGTTTGTTCGATTTTTTTTTGGTTCAACTCGAAAACCGAACCAAAAACGGAATTTGAATTCGATTCGGTTTCGTGTTGACCCAAATAACCCGAATTATTTATAAAAAAAGGGAAAAAAAATACATAGATATTAAGAAAAAAAGTATCTCAAGCATAAAAGGTGTTTTTTGAATATTAGGATAAAATTCTATTTATCTTTTTTTATATATAAATATATATATTTATATAAATTCGGTTTTTGGTTCAGACTGCCAAACTCATATCCAACCCAAGAACCGAATTCGTAGTTCGGTTCGGTTTGGTTTGGTTTTCGGGTTTTTCGGTTTTTTTGCTCACCCCTAGCTTTGAGAAATATCTATAAACAAATTTATTGTCGTCACGCTTCAAGAAAAGCCTAGAAATTACATGCCACTTGATACAATCTTTTCCTTACTTTCTATATTAAAGATGAAAACGAATAGCGACCAAATAGGGCAGGTCGGGCCACCTTTTATGTTGAGCTGTTTACTTGGGTTGTTTCGAGTGGGCCTATTGGGTTATTTGTTTTCTTCTTTTGTTTATTTTGTTCCATTATATAACACGTATCAGTCGTGTGTGATACATGTTCTTCACTTACATACCGACACAACTGGATATACAAAATCCAATCTTGAAGCCATTTTGGTTCTATTTCAACTGATTAGCGGTGTGGGTTTCGGATTTAATGGGTTATAGTGTTAACCATGTGTTAATACAAATAATGCCTAAAAACGTTATTTATATTTTTCGACTCCTTTACGTTTTGAAGATGACAAAATATAAAAACATTCTCGATAAAAATAAACGTTTACATGTTATTAATCGTAAACTTCCATTTCGACATAAATCACTTAAGGTATCGATAAACAAATCATTAAACATGCTTAGTGATCAAGAAAATAATTTTTCTTCTTAACCATCACATTTTCACAAAACTATTTTTACAAAATATACAAAATAGTTTTATTAATAAGAATAATGTTTTATTTAAAAACAAAAGTTTGAATTCAATTTTTACCCCTACAACAGAAAACAGCATACCAGGATTAACCTTCCCCATAAAAAGACAAATAGTGCATAGTCTATCATTTGGATGTATTGTTCAATCCTCATCCTCCATAACTCAAACTCACCCGGTTTGAGCATGGGAACTTTGGATGCAACCACCATGTGTGCAGAATCTTGATCCATATCTTCTAGTAAAGTTTCTCAAAGCAACAAGCTCTGATACCACTTGTTGATCCCATTTCAATAGATCGAATTGCTTAAGCTTGTATAAGGATTAGTTATATTAGATAAATCTAACACAACTATAGTAGAAACTTTGTTTGAATGTATTAAAGATTATGCGGAATCTAATCTTTAATATTAAGAAGAACTAACAATGAAACAGTAATTAAATAAACATATAATTCAACAAATAAAAGCTCCAATATTATTAATAATATGAATACTCTCAAAGTATTAAGGTTATAAGGACCTTGAAGCTATGATAATTCTATGAATGACTCATATTGGTATGTCTTGGTGTGGTACATCAATCTCTATGCCCTAGAACCTCCTTTTATACACCAAGGAGTCCTAAACGGCTTACAATACTTTCCTAAGAATATCAAATCTTTTAAACAAATAAGTTATACATATCTTTTACACAAATAACTCATATAAATCACATAAGCAGTACTAACTAACTCAGTAGTACTAACTTTTTCACTAGCAGCATTAACTGCTTCAGCAACATTAACTTTACACGAATAGTAGTAACTTTTATACTAATAGTAGTAACTTTTATAATAGCAGTAGTAACTACTTAGCAGATTTTCTTTTAAGTCTCTGAGCAGCACTAATATGCACTAGCGGTAGTAACTTTACACTAGCAGTACTAACTGTGTACTAGCAGTAGTAAACACTTAGCATTTTTCTCTGAAGTTCTTGAGCAGTACTAACACAACTAAGCAGCATTAACTGTGATATTGAGGCATCAAGTAATACTAGCATCATTAAGAAGGCTTTTAATCCCAATAATCCTCCCCTAAACTTGATATTTATCTCCAAATTCATCAAGTTTCTCCATTAAAAATTCCATAATCACCAAGAGGATGCTTTCAAACACTTCATTGATTCTTAAGCTATTTTATGAGAAGTTTAAGAAGCTGATATGCCATTTCACTGAAATAATCAACCTGAAGCTTCTTGTTCAGCATATCTATAATTGTAGGTGGTGTAAGAGGATATCTCTTTTCTACCAACATGTAAATCTGTACATGTTGCATCCTCAAGAAATGTACTCCACGGGAGTCATACAGCTTCAAACTTAACACTCAGTAGTCTTGTTGATTCCTCCATACTGCATCTTCTACATGTGGTTCAAACATTGTTTTCAAATCATTCCATAATACTAAATCCAAGTCTTCCACTGGTCTTGTTGACTTATATTTAGCTTTTACCAACTTGTACAAAGTTTCTAAGTCTTCCCTGTTAAAACTTTTAAGCATGTAACTAAAGATCATGTACATTTGAGATTTTCCATCAGCTCTTATTATTTGATAACAGCTTTTCTTTCCTTCTTTGTGGATCTTCCAGTCAACAATCCTTGGAGACTTAACAGCCCAATGGAATATGCATCATTGTTACCGAGGTCTTTTTTCCATCTGAATGATTTCCATACACTATTTAATCTCTGCTGTTTCTTTGTCATCATCCACCTTTTGCTTCTTTGAACTCTCTTGTATCAGCTCTTCTCCTGCTCTCTTTTCTTTTCCTCCGCAACACACTCTGTTCCTACAAGTCTTCAAATTATTTACATTTTGAATGCTCTATCAAACATCTGCTTGAATAGAATCACACCCTTTTTAAATTTCAAATCTTTAAGCTTTACACCTCCATTGTTCTCTAGTAAGTAACAGCAGTAACTTTCTTCGTCTGTTGAGCTTGTGTTGGTGGTTTGTTTCTTTTCTTTTCTCCTCTTTTAGCAGCAAAGTGCTTTCTTCTTTGTTCCAAGAGTTGTTGAAATAATTTTGCCTTTTCTTCAACAGACAACTCTTCTTGTTCTTGTGCTTGCAATCTTTCAGACAATTGATAATCAACATCAATCTTTGCTTGAATATCATCCCATTCTTCAATCAAAGCAATATTTGTGATTCTTTTTCTTTTTCATCTTTCTCTCTTGTAAGTCTTTCTTCTTCATCAAATTCAGCTTGTAACTTTAAAGCAACTTCTTCATCAAGCCTGATTATATCTTTCTTCTTCATAGGCTTTACATGTTCTTTTATCATTATTCCTTTACCCTTGTCCTGTGATTCTTGTGAAGAAATTGTTGGTGTAGATTTTGTTGTTGTAGACTTACCTGGCTCTTGAAAAACAATCCCTTTCACCTTAGGTTTTGAAGTTTTTAATGCTTTTACTTGCGTGAGCAAGTAATCTCTTCATATTTTATTGTAATAGTTGTTGCAGCAGTACTAACTTGAGCAGCATCAACTACTTCTTTAACAACATTTTCATTTTGCCCTGCAACAAACACTTCTTCACCATTTAAAGCATCCACATCAAACATTTCTTTGTCAGCATCATCTTGAACATTAACAATGGTAATGTCTTCATCTGCATCAATATCATTAATCCTCCTCCCCTGTTTCGATGCATCCTCACCTAAATCTTCTTCATCACCATAGATTTTACCTTAGGCACTCAAACTAACTTTGTATAGTAGTCTCCTTTAGCTAAATGAGTTCTTGAACTTCTTTTCTTTTCAAGCTTCTTAACCCTCCTTTTCAAACTAGCAATCTCATTAGCTTGAGTGGTCTTTGTCTTCTCTAAATCAAGAACCTTCTTTTGTAAAGTGGTACACAACTCCATCAATTCATTAATTTTAAGTCTATCCTCATCCTTCGAAGTGTGATTATCCATCTTGCGAGCAGTGAATCATTAGAAAGTTTAGAATACATTCTCAAACCTAGTTTGATAAATAGTATCACCCATGGTTTCTTAGCACCATGGACCAACCAGCTAAAGTAAGTTCTATAGGAACTAGATTCACATTAGGTGTTGCCATTGGAAGATTGTGGTCCTTAGTTATGTTACCACTGTCCTTGATCTACATTACAAAGCTAGAGCCATAGTAGGTAGCCGCACAACCCAACTATCACCCAACTCCTTATTTACAAACCTCATCTCGCACCAATGTCACTAGACTGAGGGGGTACCATGAGAGTCCTTTCTTTAGGCCTTCCTAGGTTTTTGTATTCTTTTTTATGATTTGAGATGATGAATCACTAAGTGGTGGGTGTGATGGGGGATCAGTTGAAATTGCTGAACCTTCACCCATATCTGCTTGGTTTTATACCACCATTGTTGGAAATAAAGGTGTTACTCTACCAGAAAAACCTTTGCCTACCTTCTGTTCTCATATATCTAAAATCTTCATAGTTTGAGAGGGTCATTAAAATTCTCTTATGAGTTGGCAGCCCATCAAGTTGTTAATTCAAAAACACCTGTACAAACCTTGGATACATCAAAAATTTCCCAGACACATTATCCAAGTTTCTGATCATACCTTCAAAAATGAACTTTGAAAAGTTAAATTTTTGATTTGTTGCTAAGCAGATAATAGCAGATGCCATAGTGCTACTAAACTCATTCCATGTAGTAGTCTTTGGACTTAGACATTGAAATAATATGAATCCAGAAATTTTCCATTGTATTTAGTAAAAATGAGCTTATAAAAAGTGAGCTTACTGTAAATTTTCTCATATCCCAAATCAATTCAAGTTGTTTAAAAAAGGAAGAGTTAGGATAAACCCTCAATGTCCTTCCTCTTCTCTAGTTAAGATCGTCTTCTCACAGAGCATCAGAGATATTATCTTTTTTCTTCCATCTACTAGGTCAAAGCAACTATAACTTCCCCATTGATAGTTTTGACCATGCCAGTAGACCAGAATTGTTCAATGCAAGAGATATATATATGGTGGGATTAACCGTTAATGTATATCTTATAGGTTGTGCATTCAGAAAATCCACAATTTGTTTAAACCCATCACTTTTTGTGGGTTTAGACAAAAATGCGACCATGTTATGAGTATCTGTCTAACTTTAAGGGTCGCATTTATTTGGGTTTTGATGATGGATGATAAAATTGAGTTAGGGTTTTTAATTAGAGAGTTTACGAAAGTATGAAATCGATTAAATGACTGATTAAAACCCTTAATCGAAGTATTTATGAAAATACCCTCAATAGCATTAACTTGAACCCAGCAGTAGTAACTCATCAGTAGTAAGTGTATGCCTAGCAGCATTAACTTTGAGTCACCAGTATTAACTCCAATTCATTGACCAAAAAGCTTTCCATCGACTTACTATCACACTAACTACCACTTTCTAATTTCTCTCTCTACATTCACTCTTCTGAGCCACTATTCACCCGTCACTCCCATTTTACCCAAATGATCAAAACAAAGGGCAAGCTTAAATTGAAGGCTAAAGAAGACAATTCAAGGTATAATGAACACGCTGGCAGGGTAATATCGTCATTAAAAACTCTTATTGGTTGAATCCCACAAGGGGAATGCCACGTTGGACATGAGAAAACACACAAGGAGTAGATTTTTATACTCGGGCTACTCTCAAAAGAAGCACAGGGGTCACATCACGGATTGCCACGCTGGCAATCCGTATGTGCACAAATATGATCCAACGAACATGATTAGAGATCCAATCATTGAAGGAATTCAAGGGGTGAGATTAGAAGGAGCGTGGGAAGAAAGCAAGGGGCTAGAATCTTCAGCAGCTGGCTATAAATAGCACTCCTCACACACACACAAGGCACTTCTTCTTTAATTTTCTAGTTTAGCTTTAAGAATTTTTAGCTTAATTTAGCTTTAGTTTTAGCTTGAGTAAATTTCATTTTCCGTTTTCCTTTTTCAAGCATTGTAATCAAATTCAGTTAATGTAATCAAAAGTTAGTTAATGAAAGGTTTCTTTCTCTTTAAAGCTAAATTTGTCATAAGCTCTTATACTCATGCTACTGTTACTCATAAGCTCATTTAAGCTTAGTCTAGCTCTCACTAGTCTATAAGCTAGTGATTGAGCTTGTTTAATCAAGTCCCTAAATCATACTTAAACTAGAAAATCAGTTAAACCTAAATACCTTTGCTTATTGATTTAAGAGCTTATGGAAGGGGAGCTTACAATGGACGAGCTCCCAATGACTTTACTGGCTTATCTTAGGATAAGCCAGAGCTGTTGATAAGCTCATTTGAGCCCTTTAGCTTCTGTTTAGCTGAAGCCATTTGTAAGTTTCTTTTTAAATTCCTTTGTCATTTAAATATTCAGCATAATAAGTGATTATTTGCTTACTAGCTTTGCTTATCTGCTTATCTAGTTGTTGAATTAGGCTTATTTGTGTTTCATTTTGATTATTAATCATGTCTTCTTATCTGTTTTTAGTTAATTTAGTTTAGAGTTTAGCTTTTCATAATTTGTCTTTAAAAGCCATAAAAACCAAAAAAATATAGTGATTAGTTTGTAGACCTTTGATTTCAGCTTAGAAGTTGTAGATTTATGTTTGCTAGGATTGTTTTAAGCTAATTAATGTCTGGAAATAAGGATTAGCTATTTAGATTATCATTTCATGAACTTAAGTGAAAACTGTTAGAATTAAGGGAGTGTTTGGTTTAGTAGAGTTTGACTTCTTTAAGTCAAACTTAATTGTGCAATTCATTTGAGATAGTTTCAAATTCACTTCAAACTAGTAGTTAAATAGTTTTCATAAGTTAGTTTTCAAAATTTAATAAGTTTGAGCTTATTTTACTTGGCTGTGCACAAGGGGACTATTTTCCTTTTTCTAGCTTGTGAAAATTTTATCCTAGCCCTTTTAGATTTTGTTTGTGCTTGCATTATGTTTAGATACAACCATTTAGTGTGTCTAGTGCAGAGGAAAGCACCAAGGTATCCTGCATTGGGGTATTTGGCCTTTGGGCATTTGCACTAGCAGTAGTAACCATAGTTACTACTGCTGTCCTTTTTAGCCTAATTTCAACTAATTGTTTGTAGTAATCATTAGCTTAAACTCAAATAGCTTATAGTTAACATATAGCTTAGCATAGATAGTTTCCATTTTATAGCTCATTTCCTTAGGTGCATTTAGTTTTAAAAGTCATTAAAAAGCCAAAAAGACAAAAAACAGTAGTAAATTAGATTAGCTTTTAATTTTATAAATTTAGCTTATGATATCTGTTTTTATTACTTTGAATCAAGTTATAAGTAGTTAATGATAATAAAACATATTCCATAAGCTTAGCTTCTATCTTTGTTTATTGAGCTTTTGAGCTCTTTGTGTTTGTGCCTGGGTTAGCTTTTAGATTTTCAATTTCAGCTAGGTTTAAGTGTTAGTGGTTTAAGTTGCTTTCCATTTCTAGTTAGTAGGCATCATTAGGATCCTAGAACAGCTTTTACTTTTTGAATTGAGCTTAAATTGAAGCTTGTGCAACTGTTTTAGTGTAACCAAGCAAATATCAGCTCAAATACCAACTTACTGATGTCAGCTTATAAATAAGCTGTTTCAGAGCTTTTTAGACATTTTCAAACCAAAAGTGAAGTTTTAAAGTTGCTTAAAATTATGTCTTTTACAAGTTCCAACTTTTGTTTTTCAAAAATAAGTAAAATAAAAAAAGTAGCAAAAAGGGGGTGTTGCCAGTTTCGAACTCAAGACCTCTAGCATAGTTACCATACGTTTTACCATTGTGCTTCAATAGCTCATCCAACCATGTCTTGCACAATCTAATACTTGTACACGTTTTAAATTTCCTTTTTATTTATAAGCCGTAGCTTATACAAGCTTATTTAGAGCTTATTCTTTAAGCTGGGGACTTGGTAATATTTTTTTAGGTTCTTTGTTACATTTTACACTTTTCCCGAATTTTCCAAATCATTAAAAATAGAAAAATGTTTCAGAAAATTAAAAAAAATAGTTTTTAGATTTAGAAAAATTAATTTTAGTTTTACTATCATTAAAATCATTTTCACCTCTTTTAGATTTTTATTTTCATTTTTAGGCTTTTAGTTTTCATTTTAAAAATAGGATTTTAATTTTTAAAACAGTTAAAAATAGTTTTCTGAATTTTTATGTTATTTTAGACTTTTCTAAGTTTAAAAATTATTTTTCTAAATTTTTAGGACTTAATTTGCTATTTTTTAGGATTTAATTAAATTAAAATAGTTTTTAATTCATAATAAATTCAAAAATATTCAAAAAAATATTTTTCTTTTTCTTAAAATTTTCTTTTGTCCTACTTTAGGTTTAGAAATTTAGTTTGCATTTTTAGAAGTTAGTTTTACCTTAATTGCTTTTTAGTCGCGTTTTATTTGTCCCGTAAATTGTTTTTGTGCTTTAATTGTTTTTATTTGCTTATTTTAATTGTGATTTTAATTAGTAGTTATAGAAAACCAAATCAATCTCCGAAACCATTCAAATCAATATCCAATATCAAGCGAGGTTTCAATTTCTCAAATCGTTGGGAAAACGACCCGGGAAATCATACTTTCAGGAAAACATACGTATATTATTTATTATATATATCTTTTAGAGTGAGCTTTTCTTAAGGGAGACTTAAGGAAAGTTTTTAATTGCTCTTTTGGAATATTATATTATATATTTTTGCGTATATAAAACTAACACAATCAATTTTTGGCGCCGTTGCCGGGGAATTTGAGTTAACGAATCTCTCGTTTTGTGTTTGTTGATAAGATTTGAAGATCCTTTCGTCCTCGAAAGTTACATTTTTGTTAAAAAAAATTTCAAAACTCCAAAAAAAAAATCATAAAATATAAAAAAGTAAAAAATATTTTTTCTTTTCTTTTTAGTATAGCTATCATATAAAAAAATAAAAAAATAAAAAAATTGTCCTTAAAAAGAAATAAAATACACAAAGTTGGTAAAAGAAATCCAACAAATAATACTTCTCAATCGAGTATTATCATTTCAATTTCGTGAACTTGGAATATATTCCCAAATCGAACCAAAGATTTAACACTTGCCATTTGTGTCTCTACAAATACGGCTCCGTAAAAAGCAATATTTAAGAGCTACCGTTAAGTAGTTTCTGATTATTTGGTTTAAGTTCTCTTCCGTTAACCGTTAAAATTTGTTTTGAAATAATAAATTTAAAAATCCAAAAAAATTAGTGTATAATTTTTCTTTTAATTTT
The DNA here is from genome assembly GCA_026074375.1 of Tanacetum coccineum. Classification (NCBI taxonomy): domain Eukaryota; kingdom Viridiplantae; phylum Streptophyta; class Magnoliopsida; order Asterales; family Asteraceae; genus Tanacetum; species Tanacetum coccineum. Next base: position 96,208 of record BQNB010004453.1, on the reverse strand, counting down.
AGATTTTTTTCTTTTTGATTTTCTCTTTTTAAGTGCATGCGCACTCGCTCGCAAACTCGTAACCGTAACCGTCATCAACAACAACAAACCCCTTCGGTTGTTGTTGAACTTGTTAATTTAGAAGAACCAATTCCCGATCAAACCATAGTTGCGATGGCGGATCGAACTATGGAGGAATTACTCCGTGCATCCACCGAGGGTTACGGAGAAGCTATTGTTTTACCCAAGATCAATGCCGATCATTTTGAGATCAAAACTAATTTGCTTCAATTGGTTCAAGCGAACCCGTTTCATGGTTTAGAAAATGAAAATCCTCATGCTCATATTAATAGTTTTAAAAGGATTACTTTGACCTTATGATTTAAGAATGTGCCTAATGATGTGATTAAACTTATGATGTTTCCTTATTCTCTTGAGGGAGCCGCTAAAACTTGGTACGAGAAAGAACCTTCGAATTCAATTTTAACTTGGGACGATCTCGTTACAAGTCGTTAACCAATTTTTTCCTCCTTCGTAATCACTCACCTTAAAGAACAAAATTTCTCGTTTTCCCAAGAATGTCCGATGAATCTTTTAGTGAAAGCGTGGGAACGTTTTTAAGGGTATGCTAGATCTTCGCCCTACACGCACCGGATTTTCGGATTTAACACAAGTTGATACTTTTATAATGGTTTAAACGAGAATGAACAGACTCCTTAATGCCGCAGCGGGTGGTAATTTGTTAAGTAAGACTACTAGGGAATCTTTAAATATAATTGAAAACAAGTCAAAAGTGCGTTATTCGATAAACAAAACAAATGCTTCTAGGGTTAATTCTAGGGAAAATGTTAGCAAAACGAAGGAACGAATTTATAAACTTGCAGATCAACTTTCGACCTTAGTCGATATTGTTTCTAAAAAGGTTTGTTGCCCACCCCACCGTTAAGGCGGTTGAGGAAAATTGCGTAACTGATGTGGAGCTCATGCATGGTATAATTGTCCGGCTACCGATAATAATCAAAATGTTTGTGCAACCACGGGAACTTATAATCAACAAGTCCTACTAAATCGAGTTAGTAATCAAATGGCACCACCAGGTTTTGCTCCGGTGCAAAATCAAGGTCAAAATAGGAATTATAACAATCAGGGTCAAGGAAATAATTTCAATCGAGGGAACAATTTTCAAAATCAAAGTTTTCAAGTCCAGTAATCATGCTTCGAATTTCAAACCAAGGATTTCAAAATCAACCGTTTCAAGTGCCTAATAATCAAGTGAACAATTTTTCAAATGATTTTTCGAATTACAAAAAGTCTAATGATCAAACGATTAGGAATTTGCAATACCAAATCACTTCGATGAAAGGAGAGTTAAAAAACGAGATTCAAAATACAATCAAGAATCAACAAACCGCCTTGATGAATCAAAACCAATTTGCAAAATAATCTTCAAAACATGTTAAGTAGTTTCTTTCAAGCCCAAGCCTCACCTTCGGTACTCTCCGAGTAATACATTACCTAACCCAAGGCGAGATGAAGCAATCACTACCCGAAGTGGTGTAGCTTACGAGGGACCCTCGAATCCAACTAAACCTTCCCCGAAAAAGGTAGTGGAACGAGAGACCGAGGAAATAACGGATGAGGAGCAAAATGATTTCCAAGGAAGTACCGCTCAAATCCCACCTCCGGTTATCCCTAAACCAATTCCGGAACCCGAGATTCCGAAGACTTTACCAAAATCAACTCCGATTCCGGAACCCGAGATTCCGAAGACGGTACCTAAGCCAAATATTCCTTACCCTTCAAGACGAGACAATCAAAAGAATCGAGAAAAAGCTTCATACCAAAAAGAAAAGATTTTTCAAATGTTTCAAGATTTGCGTTTTGATATAAGTTTTGCGGATGCTTTGTTTTTAATGCCGAGAGTTGCTCCTACGATTAGGGATTCCTTAATGAATAAAGAAAAGTTGCTCGAATTAGTAAAAATTACATTGAACGAGAATTGCTTGGCGATGCTCCTTAAAAAGCTTCCCGAAAAGCTAAGAGATCCGGGTAAATTTCTTATTCCTTGTGAATTCCCGGGAATGGAGATATGTCACGCCTTGGCCGATCTTGGCGCGAGCATAAATCTAATGCCCCTTTCAATTTGGAAAAAACTTTCTTTGTCCAAACTTTCACCGACTCGAATGATTTTAGAATTAGCGGACCGATCCATAACTTACCCTAAGGGTTTAGCCGAAGACGTCTACGTTAAGGTTGGAAAATTCCACTTTCCCGCCGATTTTGTAGTTGTCAATTTCAAAGCCGATCCTCGAGTACCTCTTATACTTGGAAGGTCATTTTTGAAAACCGATCGTACCTTAATTGACGTTTACGAAGGAGAAATCACCCTCCGTGTTGACAACGAAGCCGTCACTTTCAATTTAGACCAAACCATGAAATATTCCTCTACGGATGACAATTCGGTAAACCGAATTGACATCATTGATGAAATTTGTGAGGAGTATGCTCCGGAATTGTTAGGATTTCCTAGTGATGATTTTTCAAGTGGCAATCCCACTTCGACGTCCGAGCCGTTTACTTCCGAATTTACTTTGGAAGAAATTGATGCTTATCTTTATGACAAATCAATTTCTTTGGAAAGTGATCATGATGATTGTGATCCCGTAGGAAAGCTGACATTTATGGCTTTGAACAATTGTTAAATGATGACCCGTTTCAACTTCCTCCGATGGACCTTAAACAAAGTGAAGTTACCGAGGCCAAATCTTCAATTGAAGAGCCTCCGGAATTGGAATTAAAGGACTTACCATCTCATTTAGAATATGCTTATTTGGAAGAAAATGATAAGTTACCCGTTATCATAGCAAAAGGTTTAAAAAACGATCAAAAAGAAGCTCTCATTAATGTTCTTAAATCTCATAAACGTGCCATTGCTTGGAAAATAACCGATATCAAGGGTATCGACCCTCGTTTTTGTACTCATAAGATTTTGATGGAAGACGATTGTAAACCATCGAATGCAAGTCCAAAGACTGGTGAACCGCAAAAATTCAAGAAGTCATTAGAAGGAGTGTTGATAAACTTCTTGATGCCTGGAATAAATACCCGAACGTCGGAACTAGCCCGTGGGTTAGTCCAATCTATTGTGTCCCTAAAAAAGGAGGAATGACCGTCGTTGCAAATGAAGAGAATGAATTAATTTCAACACGTCTAGTTATCGGATGGAGAGTATGTATCGATTATAGGAAGCTTAACGAAGCGACTCATAAAGATCATTTTCCTCTCCAGTTCATGGATCAAATGCTAGAATGTTTAGTCGGCAATGGATTTTATTGTTTTTTAGATGGGTTTTCGGGATATTTTCAAATTCTAATTGATCCTCAAGATCAAGAGAAAATGACTTTTACGTGCCCGTACGGTACTTTTGCTTATCGTCGTATGCCATTTGGATTATGTAATGCTCCTGGAACCTTTCAACGTTGTATGATGGCGATTTTTCACGACATGATAGAAAAGACAATGGAGTGGTTTTAAGGAACATTTTTCTTTCTTTTGGTGATAGTTTTGATTCATCTTCTAATACTTGAACGAATGTTAAAAAGATTGTGAAGACACAAATCTAGTTCTTAATGGGAAAATGTCATTTCATGGTAAAAGAAGGTATGTTTTAGGTCATAAAGTATCTAAGTCTGAATTGAGTCGACCGAGCAAAAATTGACGTTATTGCTAAACTCCCTCATCCGACTACTGTCAAAGGAGTTAGAAGTTTCTTAGGTCATGCGGGATTTTACCGTCGTTTCATTTAAGACTTTTCCAAGATTTCTAGACCAATAACTCACCTTCTCAAAAAAGACACACCATTTGTATTTTCTCAAGAAATTGTATCCATGCTTTCAACCCCATAAGAATCAATCTTACCAAAGCTCCGATCTAGTTGTCCCTGGATTGGAACTACCTTTCGAATTAATTTGTGATTCGCGCAGCGATTTTGCGGATTGGGATGCGTTTCTTGGACAACAGGTAAAGTAAAAGACGAAGCATTTCACCAATACATTATGCAGTTAAGAAATGACCGAAGCTCAAACATTCATTACACACAACGGAGAAGGCGATATGCTCGCCGTAGTGTATGCTTTTGAAAAAGTTTCGCCCATAACTGTGTCTTATCTAAAAGCATTGTTTACTACCGAACCACTCCGCTTGAAATAACTCATGAACAAACAAATGCCAAACCAAGTTGCTTCCGATGGGGTTACATTTACAAGAGTACGATATCATCTACATGACAATAAAGGAAGTGAAAACTAGCAGCCGAACAATTTGTCAAGAACTCGAGCATCCCTCACAAAGATGTTTTGGACAACAAAGACATTTAATGAAAATTTTCCTTTAGAAACTCTTGGAGTTATATTAAACGAAGTACCCCTGTTTTCGATTTTGCAAACTACATACGCGGGAAAATTTATCAAAAAAAGGATGTCAACTCAACAAAAGAGGAAAATTTTTCAAAGGCGACGTAATACTAATTTCTGGGATGGAATCCTACTCTTTCGTATATTCGGAATCAAATCATTTCGTAGGTGTGACATGACACGAAGCTCTTGAAATCCTCAGGCTTGTCATTAAGGACCCTAACCGGGGCCAACATAGTGCCAATCTCACCGCTCGAAAAGTATTTGATGCCGGTTTCTTTAGGCCCACATAGATATCGAATGCTCATTCGAGGGAGGGGATTCAAATCTGTGAAACGTGACAACGACAAGGCAAATTTCTCATGAGGATGAAAGCTCAAAATGCAATACAAAGCGTTGGTAAAATCTTCGATATAAGGGGTATGATTTTTAATAGGACCTTTTCCATCAATCCAAAGGGAATAATTATAATCCTTGAAGCAGTTGACTATCTTTCGAAATGGGTTGAAGCGAAGAGGCCGCTCCTCCCCCACAAACGATTGCTTCGTGTATAGTGAAAATTTTAAAGACTCTTTTGCTCCGATTTGGACACGCGAGAGCTATAAATTTAGCGATCGTAGGACCCACTTTGTTAACTCAACAAATTTGTCCAAATTGATGTCTAAATATAAGATAGTTTACACTTCGTTTAGCTACGTCTTTACAACCCTCAACGTTTGGTCAGTTTGAGGTGTTCCAAAACGCGTGGTCTTAAACGTATATCAAGAAGGACGTAAGAGAGAACCTAGCTCAATACGGTCTGAACAAGATAGACTATCGTTATTGGCTATCGACCGCCTTTGAAAACACCCGAATATCGGATCACACCCTCATACTTCTCGTGTATTATGTAAAACGTCTACGTCAAATTACCGGTACGAATTAAAACCACAAAGATTATTCTGGGCCTCTCAAACACGTAAATTTCGATCTTAAAACCGCGGGTGGATCATCTGAAGCTGCAACTAAATGCAACTAAAACCGAGCGTTCGAGATCAAGAGCATATGAAATTCAATTGCGATTTAACAAGGAGAGGATGAACAGAAAGTCTTCACGACATCAAAATCCAGAGATCGAATCTTTCAATGTTGGTGATCACAGTTTTGAACATCATCAACTCCCGTTAAAGACTAGTTTCTCCGACAAGGCTTAAAACACTCGTTGGTCAAGACCTTTCACTATCGACTCAAGTTTCTTTTCAATACGGAACACCTTGAGAATATATCTCAACCCTATGGCCTGAATTTCAACAGTCAAAATGGTCCACCGCGAGAGGTTAAAACAATATACTTCGTATATTGGAGCAGTAACACCCAAAGTAGTCCCGGATCTCCACACCCTCTCACCAAAGGAACAACTAAATTCAGGGCGAATCGAGTCGAGCTTCTGCGACTCGTGAATCAAAAATAAAGCCTCTTTGTTGGAGTTCACGCCCATGCTTCTATCCATTTTCTAATCAATAATGGGTTTGAATGTGTTGAGGCTATCCTTTTTTGGTTTTCGTTGTTTGTTGTTTGTTGTGATTTTTATAGGATTGAACCAACAATTTCTGAAGCCTCTCGTGTTCGATGTTGTATCCCGTTTCACTCGAGCTTCCTATCCTTTGTTTGAAATTAGTTTAGGGAGATCCGATATCCTTTTCAACTTATCGATTCATGTTTATCTTTGACATAATTCATAAACCGCTTAGATTTTTCGTAGAACCGACTTTAAACATTGAAGGACAATGTTTTGTTTTAGTTTGGGGAGGGAATCTATCGATTTAATGTTGCCTGCTTATTGTTTTGTTCTCACGTACCCGTTTTCCCGCAAAAATAGCAAAAATTTTAAATTTTTAAGTTCTTATTTGTAGTCAAAAAAAATTGAAAAAAAAAATATTAGTAGTTGAAAAGAAAAAAAATAAAAATAAAAATAAAATAATAAGTGTTAAGACACGAAAGTAGGTTTTCTGTTGGTGAGAATAGAAAGTAATTTTTGACCCGATCGAACGTGTTGATTTCTAGCTTTCTCCCTTACCAATTAATATGAATAGTTTTGCAAGTTTTTCATGTAGACTTTAAAACATTCTAGACTTGAAATGCATTAGTAAATTGAAGACTTTGTACTAATCTCAAGAAGATTTTAAATATCGAGTTGTGATTTATATAGGGCTAAGTATGCGAATTTCTGTTTATTAAGATTTTAAATTGCAAAGAAATAAGAAATGATAGTGTTTGATTAGAGTTAGGATGCATAAACAAGTTTTATTTTAAAAGTATTAATTGTTAAAGCTTAAAGAAATAACTTGTGGTTTTTCTTCCCCGAAGATTCTAAAATCTTAATTTAAACTGTCACTGGTTTAATTTTATACAAATTAAAGTTTACTCTTAAAAGTTTAAATCCACAAATTTTTAGAGAAAAAACTTATCGATGATGAAGTCAACATCGTTGGTAAAATTAAGAATTAAGTTCAATTTTATTACTTTGAGCTTATTTCTAAAAAGAACTTTTTCCTTTTGCAATATAATGTGTTAGAATATAAATAAATAAAAAAATAAGTAAAAAAAAAATATATTATGAAAAAGAAAAAAAAATGTAGATGGTGAATAAAAATGATGCAAGTTAATTAAGAGTCCTAAGTGTTAATAATATATACAAAACTCAACGCAATAAGTACATGGGCATTTGTTCGGTTCGCTATCTGATGTGACATCGAAATAAAGATGTGAGGATGTATATTTAGGGTTGGTATCATAATAAGTACACGGACCTTGTCGGAATGTGTGCCGATGTTCGTCGAAGAAAATGATACCGTTCCTAGCCCTAATAAAGGTAACTAATTAATTAATAATTGTATTCAAGTTAGAAAATAAATAGTAAAAGTTTCCTTTTCTAACAAACCAAGGTATACTTTTGAACTAAGATTGCGTATGCAAAAGTCTACAAAGGCTTTTTCAACAAAAGTTCATGGAAGTCCCTCGATTATTATTTCTCCGATGGGGTGATTCAAAAGCTTAGACCATACCCGAGACGTGAAGGGAAGCTAGAGAAGAAAGTCAACTCATTGGGGTCAAGTGAACTGAAACGCATGTCTTAGCTAAGGATTTAGCATAGCTTATGAGTTGTGAATCATACAAAGAGAATTAACATAATACCCAAAAGAGGCGACCCAATAGTAAAGCTAGTTTCATTCTTCAACTACTAAATTCTGTGGATATTCAAGATTAAATTAACTTTGAACACACACAGAACATAAATATATGATATGTGTACGGGAAGGAGAAATACACAAGTTGTAATTATAATTAGTCTTAGCCACCTTAGTTCTTGTAATTAACAGTGATCTTCATTTATAACTTAGTATGGGAAAGAGTGCGCAAAATCGGGAATAATAAGTTATCTTTTAAGACATTTTTCAAGTGCTTTTTGTTCCATGATCCTAAAAGTTACCACTAAGGTAATGAAAACAATACATTATGTCAACACAAGAATAAGTTGTAGTTAGATAGTCTATCAAGAAAAATCATAAAAAAATAATAAATTTTTTTTGAAAATGGGAAATCGGGTGTTTTATAACTTGTGATCTCTTAGCTCTCTCAACAAAAATCTTTGCTACTTTTCAAAGGTTTAGTTTGGGAAAGTTTCGAGGTATTTGGTTATAAGGCATGTGATATTGCATGAGGACACGCAATCGTTTAGTTTGGGGAATTATGATAAGTGTAAAATACACATATCCGTTAACACCAAAAATGACCCTAAATGACCCAAAAACAAACTAAAAATGGCAAATATATGCTTGTTTTTATGTTTTGTGTATGCAGGTACGGATATATCAAAAATCACAAGAAAACCGTCAAAAACGGGCAAACACAGACACGAGAAACAGAAGAGCACAAAAGAAGCCAAAGACTCAAAGCCAAAGCCAAAAAGTCAAACCCTGGTCAACAAAAGTCAACCACTAGAAGACAAAAACTCAAAATGTTTTAAATCAACCCTCCAAGTTTCAGAAAGTTACCATATTGGTCCCTAACTCTTATTGGGCCCTTAAACCCTTAAATACCCCTACCCGGATACAAGGCCCATTACAAAAGCCCAAAACCCTAGCCCAATTCCCTTTCATAAAACCACAGGGACTTAAGTTGCCATTATTAAAAGTTGTTTTACATTACAACTTTAAATAATCAAAGAGAGGGACTGAATTTGAAATTACCCAAAGTTTAAAAACATTTTACCCCGTTTTCAGTTATAAAAAGGGCGCCAAGGGTGTGTTACTATTCATCATCTTCTCTAAAAGTTACCCATGGTCAAACGATAGGGCAAATCAAAATTGAAGGGTACGAAAGACAATTCAAAGGCTCACTTACATAATGGCAAGGTTAATTAAGTCATCTCAAGGCATCTCATTGGATCATTTTGCTAAAGAAGCACACGTGGATGTAGAGAAAGCACAAAAGAAGAAGGGTTTTATACTTAAAACACTCACAAAACTAGCACAAGCTGTCACATCAAAGGAATGACAGCTTGGCAATCCGTTTGTGCACATTCTTGATCCAAGGGCTCATATTGAAGATCTAATGATTGGTAGAGTGTACGGCAGAGATTAAAGGGAGCGTGGGATGCAAGCAAGTTCCTAGAAGGTTCTCTACAAGGCTATAAATACCCTCACCTCTCACACACATAGCATCTCTTTTTCATGTAATTTTTCTTTTAAGTAGATTAATCTAGCTTATGAAGTTTTTAGTTTAAATGTAATTTTCATTTCAATATTGTAATCAAGCTTTTATTAATGAATGAACGTTTTGCTTTTAAATAATCTATCAAAAATCCTAAGTTTTCAATAATCTCATATGTTAGCCACTGTACCAAAAGCTTCTATAAGCTTCTCATAAGCTCATCCAAGTCTATAAGCTTGAATTTGAGCTTAAATAAGCCTTAAATTTTCTTAAACTCTAAAATCAGTTAAACCTTGTCTTATTTGGGATTTGAGCTTATGGAAGGGGATCCAAAGATGGAAGGGATCCCATGGACTCTACTGGCTTATCCTAGGATAAGCCAGAGCTGTTGATAAGCTCATTTGAGCAATTAGCTTTTGTTTAGCTAAAGCTTCAAGTAAGTTTTCCTTTAATTTCCTTGTCTTTCAAATTTTTAGCTTAATAATTGCTTATTAGTATAGATCTGCTTATTAGCTTTATTTAGTTGCTTATCTGAGCTTGTTAGTGTTTCTAATTGCTTATTAGTCATTTCTCATCATCTGTTTTAGGTTAATATAGACTAGATCTTAGTTTTCTTAATATTTGTCATAAAACCTTAAAAAACCTAAAAATTAGTTAGCATAGTCATAAATCTTTGATTCTAGCCTAAGTGATTGATAGATCATGTTTATTAAGGTTGTTTTAAGCTGTTAGTGATCTGGTATTAAGGTTTAGTTAAATAGATTTCAAATTCTTAAGCTTAATGAAATCTGTCATAGTCTAAAGGTGTGTTTGGATTAAGCTTGTTTGACCTCTTAAAGTCAAATGCAGTTTGTGATTTCTTTTTGGATAGTTTGATTGTCATAATTGATAAGGTTTTGAGTAGATTTGAGGTATTAGTTTAAGCTATTAATGATTTTATGGCTTAATAAGTTTGCATGTGCACCAGTAACTTTAGACTAGTAGTAATTCAGTTTTTAAAGTTAAGTTCTCAAAAATAAAAAAATAGAGCTTAGTATGTATGTTTCTGCACCAGGGGAGTTTTTGCCTTAAGTTTTGATTGCTTAAAATTGAATCAAGCTTTTTAGGATTGGTTTGTGCTTGTAGTTTGCTCAAACACACTCAATAGGAGTGAGTTGTGTAGGATTTACCTTCAAGGTAACCTGCACATTGGTTTTGTGGCTTTGCCATTTGAACCAGCAGTACTAACAGCAGTTAGTACTGTTGTTTTTCTCTTTGCCATTTAAGTTAGTTTAAATAGATTTTAAACCTTTAAATTTAAGTAGGTAGTAGTTTTCATATAGGTTAATATAGATTTAGTCTTGCTTTTCATAAAATAGCTCATTTTCTTAAGTAAACCTAGCTTAAAAGTTCATCATAAATCAAAAAAGACCAAAAATAGCAGAATTGAATCTTAGCTTTTAATTTTAATTTCTTAGCTTATAAAAGTTGTTTTTATTATCTGAATTCATAGCATATTAGGTGATTATCAAGCTTGCAAAAGTTAAGTTTCTGTCATAGCTTAATAAGCTCAATAGCTTATTTTGATTTTAAGCTCTTTGAGTTGTCATCTGAGTTGCAGGTTTAAATCCTTAGATTCAGATAGGTTTAAGTGTTAGTCATGACAGTAGCTTATTAGTTTTAGATAGTACACATCATTAGCTTCTTAGAACAACTTTTTGTTTTCAAAACGAGCTTATATTTAAGTTTGTGCAAGCTTTTAAGTGTCAACAAAGCTTTTTAAGCTAAAACCCTTAGTTTCTGTAACAGCAGCTTCATAAGCTATTTTAAGCTTATTATTGAGCATAAGCTTATGTTGTCTTTATTAAAGTTACTTAGATTAGCTTAATTTACAACTTTGTGTTTTTAGTTTTGCAAAATAAAAAAATATAAAAAAGGCCAAAAGGGGTATCTGCCACCCTCGAACCTGAGACCTCTTGCACACAACACACATGACTTACCACCATGCTTCATTAGCTCATCTATTAGCCTTTCCCCACATTTCATACTTATAGTCATTTTCCTTTTGAGCCCTTTATAATAAGCCGTAGCTAAATAAGCCGTTTTCATAGCTTATATGATAAGCTGAGTTGTTTCTTTTAATTTTCTAGTAATCTTTGTTACATTTTAGATTTTTCCTGAATTTTTCGTAATTTTCCATCAATTAGTTTATTTTTAATAGTTTTTCGAAAGTTAAAATCTTAGAAAATACATAGAAAATAGAAAAAGTTTCAGAAAATAAAAAAAAATAGTTTTTAGTTTTATAAAAATTACTTTTAGGTTTACAATCAGTAAAATCATTTTTACACCTTTTAGACTTTTTCAGAAAAATCAAAAAATAGTGTTTTTTTTTTTGTTTTAAAAAAATATTTTAGGTTTACATCTCAGTAAAATCTGTTTTCACCCTTTTTAGATTTTAATTTTCATTTTGAGCTATTTAATTTTAGTTTAAAATAGGACTTAATTTTGAAAAATAGTTAATTTAAAATTAGTTTTGTTGAGTTTTTATATTATTTTAGACTTTTCTAAGAGTTTAAAAATCATTTTGCTAATTTTGTTTTTTTTTTAGGATTTTTATTTGATTTAAATTAGTTTTTAATTCATAAAAAAAATAAAAAATAAATCAAAAAAAAGTTTTTTTTTTTAAAAATTTTTCTTTTGTCCTTAATTTAGGTTTAGAAATTTAGTTTGAATTTTTAGGGAGTTAAATTTTGTGTATCTTGCTAATTGTGCGTTTTGTTTCTCGTTTATTGTTATGTAGTTTAATTGTTTTTATTTGATTGTTCTTTTCCTAATTTTAACTTTTAATTAGTAGTTATAGAAAACCTAATCAATCTTCGAACCCATTCAAATCATTATCCAATATCAAGCGAGGTTTCAATTTCTCAAATCGTTGGGAAAACGACCCGGGAAATCATACTTTCCGGAAAACATACGTATATTATATATTATATATATATATATATATATATATATATATCTTTTAGAGTGAGCTTTTCTTAAGAGAGACTTAATGAAAGCTCTTAATTGCTCTTTTGGAATATTTTATATTATATATTTTTGCGTATATAAAATCAACAATCAATGTGTTTCACATTAATTGCAAGAGATGCATATTTACTCCCACATATTATTCCTTTTATACACACGGAATTAGGGTTTACAAAGGGTTCCTTAGGACACATGTCATGCATTGGATGGGTGGTTGAGATCCCATTTAATGCAGACATGCTGTAAGGTACTAGGAATAGTCCTTTAGGGAAAGTTGTTGTACTTCTATACCAACTTTAGAAGTATTCATTCCTAATGAGATATGCTTTATTCTTTTTGATATATAGCATATCTTTTTCCAGCCTTGTAAACCTTCTAGAAGTGAAACATTTTATTTCAGCTTCTGAGAGGAGATTGACATCGTTCAGCTTGACATTGCCAACCAAGCAGAATTGAAGCTCTTGCTAAGGCCTTCTTCAGTTTCTGAACAGCCACATAAACTGAAGTGAAGATACTACTTGATCTTCTAAATGTCTAAAGAACTAAAGCTGAACTGTCTTCAACTAGACTATACTTAGGGTATTTTATGTATAAATCTACTAAGAGACTGAAGGGCACCAAACTGGCCCAACAACCCAACCTGAGTTTTTACAATTAAGAAACCCAACTCAAAAACTTTAATAATTCGATTTGTCCCGATTCATAATCGAAACCCCATCTCAGACCCAAAAACCGGCGCACTTTTCCTAAAATACGTCGTACTCTATCTAATTCAACAAAGCCGACACACTTGTACTCAAGTGCGCCGCACTTACCCATCTGAACTAAAAAAATATTTTATCCACTTATCCTTATTTTATATATATATATATATATATATATATATATATATATATATATATATATATAGAGAGAGAGAGAGAGGAAGGTTAAAATAAAAAGACAAATATCCGTGAGAAGGATAAAAAAAATTAAAAGTTCTCAAAAAATTTCAAAAAAATTCCACAAAATCAGGTATGTTGGTGCATAAAACTTTTGTAAAAGAAGTTTTTCTAATTTTGAGTTTTCATACGTTTTTTTAATGCACAAAAAAATAAAATTTGATGCACAAAAATTTTTTGATGCACAAAATTTTCAACTTGTTATAGTTTGATGCGCAATAAAATTTTGATGCAAAAAGTCAAAAGAAGTTGGGTACAAAAACGAATTTTTGATGCACAAAAAAGCGATTTAATGCACAAACGTTTTTTTTCATAATTTTTTTTCGGCAAAAATATTCACTTTTAAAAAAACTTCCTTCACAACTTTTTCATGCACCAACATACACGATCTTGTGGAATTTTTTCAGAATTTTTTGAGAACTTTTAAAAAAAAAAATCTTTTTTATCCTTCTCACGGATATTTGTCTTTTTATTTGATCTTTATCCTATATATATATATATATATATATATAATAAAAATTAAAATATATCTAAAAATATATAGATAAATATATAAGAATATAAAAAGGTAAAAATATAAATATATAGACAAAATTTTGTTTTCTTAATTTTAAACATTTTTCATTTTAAAACTTAATTATTTTTTATTAAAATATAAAATATATAAGAATGTCGTTTTGTAAGTTACTTAAGGTGTGTATAAATCCACGATCGTTTGGTGATAACCAACTCTAAAAACCATCTATCAAATTAAATAAATACATAAAAAGACTTGTAAAACTAAAGAAATATCCAAAAAAAGAAATCGTTGGTGAGATCGAGGTACTCAAATCTTCAACTCAACATTCCCCGGTTAATGAAGTTTTTGTTTTAAATATTTCTGAAGAGGATGTCGAATTCCAACCCAATTCACGACCCCAAGAAATAATAATTCTAGATCCTGATGATCGACCATGTGGGGAAAGTGTTAACACTGTTACACCAACTCATAATTATGCCATTGTTCATACCGATTGTTGATGACAACTTTGTTTTCAACATTACCACTTGAAATAATTTAGGAAATAAATTTGATGATTATTGCGGGCCAATTCGAGTGACCTCTTCCGTGAATTTTCTCAATAAATCTCCGACATTCATGTTCAAATATGGTGAAACTTAAAGTGAAGCTTCCAAGCTTTTGATGTTTCCACCTGTTATCCTTGTCTGATCGATGCTTAAAAACCTGGTTTTTTTTTTAATGAACTTAATGAATGTCGATAGAACATCTGGCGGAAACAAATGAGAAGGCTTTTATAAGCCGATTCTTCCCACTTTCGTCATTTAAACGTCTTTTACTTGAAATAAGATGTTTCTCTTAAAGCGTATATGAAAGTCTAATCGATGCTTGGTTATGACTCAAGAACATGCTTCGAAAATATCATGGGCATGGTCTGACTAAGGGAGCTATTATTCAAATATTTTATCACGGTCTAGACGAACCCACTCAAGCAATCCTGGACAGAACAACTAGAGAAATCTTCCTTTACAAAAGTCCAAATCAAGCTTTTCAAATTTTCTGAGGACAAATCCTTTTTTTTAAAACTTGTGATTGATCCATAAATTCAAATACGAACATCATCGAACACCTATTGCTTTCACCAATGGAAGTGATAGCAGTAAGGATAGTAACTATCAATAAATGGAGAACTTGGAGGCTCTAACAATAAAAATGGATTCTCAACTCCAAATCTTAAAAGAAGAGATGTAAGAGATGTGTAAGAATGATAAAAACCGCAGAAGTAACCACGCTTTTAAAAACCACTGATATGATGACACACGCGATGTGTAAACGTCATGAAGTGAATTACACCCAATCTGGAGGTTATCAAAACCGAAATTCTCATGATTCGTATTCTCACCAACCCCATTATGAACAACCTCATTCAAAGAATGATCCTAAAATGTCGCTCACAAAATTAATCAATGATGTGAAAAATAATCTAGAAGATTTCAAAAGCTGTATCTGTAGCAAAAGAACCGATTACGATAATCTTTTTGACAAAAACTTTTGTAAACCCACCAGGGTTTTACCCAAGAAAAAATCCAAAACCATCAACCAAGAACCTCAATCTAAAACAGATCTTGAAAAATTAATCACTAAATTCTTGGATGGTCAAAGAGTTGCAAATATGTATGTCAACCAAGAACTTGTGCTTGACAATCATTACGACGACGCAGAGACCGTTCACGTGATATAGGTATTCTTATGTGATAAAGAGGCAAATTATGATTTAAACCAAATTAGCCCATTCACTTAACATATTATTTACTCTTTTAGCTAATTACACTTATTAGCTATCCACCTATTAAAACTCGTATTAGCCTTAAAATATTAAGGAGAACAAGAAAGTCACGGTCATTTTAGATTAGGTCTGTAGATTATGTATGTGAAACTTTGATATTAATGTATTGCTAAGTAACGGACCCTGTGCTCGAGGTTTAAGCTTACATTGTAAAGGTTATGTGCCACTAAGGCCAACCAAAGCCGAACCTAGCCCATCCCTTCTTACCCTAGGCGTCACCTTAGATTAGGTACCCTATAATTACCCCTCTACTCATGTGGAGAGGGTGTTGTTTATGGATTCTCTCTACTTCCTTAATCTATCCAATCATTCTCCTTTCTTTCTTCCTCTTATCTCTCTCTATTCTTTCTCTCTTTAGTTTTATCTTTCTTCTTAATCTTTCTTCTTATCATACGTGTGAAATGAGTTAAATATTAGGTCCTACAATTGGTAACGAAGCTTGGGGTTGATTTAATTATGTTTTGTGGCTTGAAAAAAAATTCGTGTTGAAAAAATTTAAAGGAGTTTTGGTTCGTGTTTGGTTAGGTAAAAAAGTCGAACTTTAAGCTTATTTTTTTAGAATGACGATTTAGTACAATACTAAGTTAGTTATTCGATTTCACAGTATCTACCTGGAGGTATTAGTCGCTGTGCCAGTCTTCGAATAATAATTAGTATTCGATTTCCACGGTACATACCCAGAAGGTAGTCCATGCCAGCCTCGAATCGACGCATCTATGGGGCATAACCCTGCAGATTCCCACCTTGAAGGAAAACCCCACATGAAAAGACTCGAACTTGAGACCTCTCGCATGTGGTAACAACCTCTCCAAAGTCACAATCGGTGGCCAACTGAGCTAGCCTAGTTGGTTAACACTTTAAGCTTATTTATGGTCAAAACCATTCTTATTGGGTTAGTTTTATTAAGTAAAAAATAAAAAAAAAAAAAAAAAAAAAAAAAAAAAAAAAAAAAAAAAAAAAAAAAAAAAAAATAAAAAAAAAAAATAAAAAAATAAAAAAAAAAAAAAAAAAAAAAAAAAAAAAAAAAAAAAATTAAAAAAAATAAAAAAAAAAAAAAAAAAAAATAGTTTTAGCTCAAAAATTTGTTACTTTTCACGTCATTTTCTAGCTTATTTTTCAGTTTATTTCCTGTTTTTGTTCCATAAGGCTTATCAAGAAGAAATCGTCAAAAACTCATCTTATTTAAGTTTAAATTATAACACCCCGTGTTTTAGGTCATTGTACGACGATCGCGTGCCCGATGTCGTAAATATTATTTTACGAGTTTCCGTGAGCGAGTGTCGACATTTAAAATTTTCTTTTTCGCATTATAAATATTTTCCGATATTTATATGAAGAAATTTGGAAAAGATTGGGTTACTTTTATTTTTGACGTTCCGCGAGTCGACGTTTGACCGCGCGTTCGTTAATCGTTTCGAGCTTCGTAAAATTTACGACGTGTCTCGCTATTATTCTTATGATCATAAAATATCATTTTATGAACCATGTCATATTTATTTCTCGACCTTGGCCAAAGCTCGCGGTTAAGGCTCGCGTTAAATTGACTAGATATTTTACAAAATATCTAAAAGATATTTGCAAGATATTTGTGAGATATTTATAAGATATTTTCATGAAATATCATATATAAGTTTCAAAGATTCATTCTTTCTTTCCTTTCCTTGTCTTGTGGCTGCCGAATATTTCACCCACACAAACCATTCATTTTTCTAGTTTGATCTCAGTAACCACATTAAAGTATCAACTTAAATTGGTGAGGTGTAGCAAGTAAGAACCCAAGTTGTACTTTGGTTTCTCTTTTTCCTTCTTGGTTCGAGCCAAGCAAGGGGTCAAAAGGGAAGTGGTTTTGCTGGAAGTTGTGGGGTTCGAACCGGGGTTACAAGGGACACAAGTGAGAGGGTTGTGTTTGGTTATTGAAAGTTATTGGGTTGGTTCGAGTTTGGCTTTGGTTTGGTTCGGGTGAGGGAGAGCCACGACTAAGAAGCAAGAAGGACGAGACGAGTGCCTTTTGTTTTCCGACTTTGCTCCATATAGCATAGTGAGCTTCACTTTTATGTCTATTTCGATTATCTCATTCATTTGAATTGATTTACATAACGTATGGTATTATATGTGATGAATCGGTTGAATTGCGTGCGGTCTAGTATATTCTGATATAAGAAGATTAAGTGGGCTAAGTATAAATTATAGGCTATATTAGACATAGTTTTGATGAGATTTTGGGTCAAAAACGGATTTTGGCGTGGTTTGTAATAAGCTCACTGTGAGCAGAAAGTTTGGCACGCCAAACGAGGATCGAGAAATTGGTAAATTTGATTTTTAGGCTTTGAAATAAGGTAGAGCTTGCTTAGACGATCGTTTTCATATTGGGATCGTCTTGTAACCCTAATAACGAGGGGAAAATTATGGCTAAACACGAGTTAACACTTATCTTATATCATTATATGAAAACCTCGGCACTAGTATAAAAGGGCGGCTTGCTGTTTCGGATTTTTAAAGAGCTCGTTTCGGGCACTTTCGAGTCCGTTTCGGCCTTCGGTCGAAACATGAAAGTCGTTCGGAATGGTTCGTTTCTGCTTTTTCGACCGGGGGCTTTAAGTCTAATAAGGAGTGTCTAACGGTGTTTTAAGGCATGGGCAAAATCTGGCTGTTTGGAAAATTAGTACACTTGCATCAGAACCTGGACTTCATTGTTGCGGTTGATTCTTTATGTTTTTGCGTTTTGCTCTCATATTGTGTTTTGATGCTGATTAATCTTTGCTCTAGCCTGGGTTCCTTTCTTTTTTGCGATGGAGGAGTGCGTTTTCAACCCATTTCTGTCGAGTTTCGGGTCTCGGACAAAACTGGAAAGTTGTTCAAAATAACGTTTTACCTTTTCGCGAGGTTTTCTAGAGTTAAAGACGCCTTATAACGGGTCAAAAACGCAAACGCAGGTATGCGTTTTGGTAATACTTTTCGGCAGAAACTGGTAGGGGCATTTTGGTCATTTTCTGTTGGGTTTCGGGTCTCGGCTAAAACTAAGAAGTTGTTCGGAATATCGTTTCGCATGAATTCTCTTTAGAACCCGAGTTGTGAAAATGTGATTTAGTGGGTCGTTATAGTCGGGTCAAACTTAGAAAGTAAATATACTTTATAAAAGTCATTACTACTGATAGTTATAGTTACTACTGGTAGTATATTAGTTACTCCTGGTAGTGTTAAGTTACTCCTGGTAGAGTAATTTTGTCATTAGTACTGGTAGTATAAAAATGGTTACTACTGGTAGTGTAGTAGTTAGTCCGGGTAGTACAAATGGAAAATAGTATATATAAAATATACTCAGTGTTAAGGTTAGGACGCGCAAGTGGATTTCTCATCACATATATGTATGTAAACATATATATAAATATATATATGTTTTCGTTGTAACGATGTACGCATCGTTGATCGTATTTAATACGTGTATTGTAATCGAACGACATAATTATAGGTCGTGGCCGAGATCGTTGCAGATTCGGTTGTGAAATAAATTGGATTAGTTGATCGTGGTCTTTAATCAATGTGAGTTTCATAGCCTCGCTTTTCAATCTTTTGAATGTTTTATAACCCGCGAGGGGGATACATGCTTGTTTACAAATGCATTTACGTGATTGTTTACAAATTGGTTTACATACTTATTTGCATAGCTCGTTATGGGATACATTATTTGACTTTATTTTTAGTCACAAATACATAAATTTCTGCCCGAGTGTTCTTGGAGGGGACACTGGTAACGGGAGTATATATTTTTAAAACGGTACTGCCCGGGTGTTCTTGGAAGGGACACCGGTAACGGGAGTACATATTTAAAACGGTACTACCCGGGTGTTCTTGGAGGGGACACCGGTAACGGGAGTACATATCACTGCCCAAATTAGGTACATACAAGTCTACGTCACAACGTCATGAACTGTAAATCACTTGGAGGGTGAGCGCGAATGTTATGAAATAGATCTATTCGGGATTGACAATCCCCGTTCGGGTGACTAGCTATCACTGGAAACGAACGTTATAACATGTCGGATTGCGTTGGGACTACAGGGCCCCCAACCTATACATACTTGAAACAGTTTGGTGACATTAAATGTGTCATGCATTCTTTATAAATCTTTGGGACAAGATTGGTATTTTTGGTGACATAAAATGTGTCATGCATTCTTTATAAATCTTTGGGACAAGATTGGTATTTTTGGTGACATAAAATGTGTCATGCATTCTTTATAAATCTTTGGGATAAGATTGGTACTTTTGGTGACATAAAATGTGTCGTGCATTCTTTATAAATCTTTGGGATTTTTACATGGTACTGTGATGATACAGTGGATTACATTCATATTTAAACTAATCTATGAACTCACCAACTTTAATGTTGACACTTTTAAGCATGTTTTTCTCAGGTGAATTAGATGCTTGGATTATTTGATGTGCATTGGAGTCTTTACATTCAAGTTTTTCATGGTGATGCAATTATGGGACAACTATTATTTTGATTTCAGAAAATCAACGAGATTGTTTTACAAACGACACCTTGTATCTAGCGCTGTGATTATGAAAGTAGCACCCAAATGGTATTCGTGCGTTGTTATGTTTTTGCGGGTGTTACAGAGTGTATCAGAGCACTGGTTTAGAGAAACTAGGGTTGATATTTTTACCTCTTGACTATAACCGTTTTTACAAAATTGCATCACATCAAACGTTTCAAAGTGCATACACGCTACTTGCTTATGTGCTTATATTTACGTGTTGCATTAAGTGCTTTCGTGACATACATATATATAATATATATATGCTTGCATTCCTTTCGCATATATCGTACGCTTATTTATATAAAAGTTATTATATAAATACCAGAGCATTTCTTAAGACATTGTGAGTTGCACAATGGTTCAATTTATTTCAGACATTGTGCGTTGCTCAAATGGTCTCATTTATAGTCGACTTGTGAGTTGCACGATGGTTCAATTATAAACGTCAGACATTGTGAGTTGACAATTGGTTCAATTATATGTCAGGACATTGTGAGCTTGCGCATATGGTCTCACTTCGTTCTCAGGACATTGTAAGGTAAACATTGGTCTCTAAGAATATTATTTTTTCTTTATAGCGTGATACTATATAGGGGATTACACGAAAGACCAGGTATAATTTTTGTTTACATGGAAATTATGTATGAATCTAAGTATTACAAGTCTTGTATGGGCGGGACTTGTAATATGAGGATTGATATGATAATTGCTATGTTAACAAAGCCCGTCACAGGTTGTGTTTACAATTGAATTATGGATGAAGCTAGTATTACAAGTCAGGTTATGGGCGGGGACTTGTAATCTGAGGATGATATGATATTGGCTATGTTAACAAAAGCCCGTCACAGTTTGTTTACATGGGATTCTCGTCCTATACTCATCAGAGCACATGCATCGTCATGTCATTTACCACCTTGAGGGTATGTGAGTACGCGTATTATATCGGGAATTATTAAGTAGGATGATTTATAATTTCTTTATTTGAAAGGATTGGGACGCCTTTTCATTTAAATAAATAAATTGTAAATCACTGAACCATAAGTTTATCGCTTCTTACTTACATAAATTTGGACGCTTCTTTATGTAAATAAGGAATTATAAATAAGTGGGCTTAATGGTATCCGATATGACACGAGTAGGAACTCGATAATCACCGGAATCCGTTAAAAAGGTATAGAGTGCCATCGAGCATGGACACGTAAACGTACCCGAAAGTCTTGAGAAAATTTATTAAATGGTGGAGTACCCACGAAACCTGATACCGACACTGAGAAGGGATCCTCTCGGGGTCATAAGGTTTCCAAAGTAAAGGAAGTTGAAAGTGAAGAATGGAGAAGACTTCTCCTACATCAAATGTGAGTTATTATTGTTGTATCCACCGATGGCCGTGAAGAAAATTCTTTTCTTTTCCCCGTTATTGAGTGTAGTGGTGGTATAGTAGTGATATTCTTTTATCGTCAAGGATTAAAATAAGACACTATGCGATGCTTGACCTACGGTTGGGCGTAGTGATCCTTACTCCGTGACGTGACGACTCGAGTGCGTAAAGAGGGGCGATTTGATTGGAGACTCTAGAAAAATGGTGACATCCGTCCCCATTCTGGAGGAACGACCAAAGTAGCCAATGTCTTAAGTCGTGAGTGATTTTCTCTACTGAATGATTCAATTCATCTAGGATGTAATGTGTTGGGATAGGACCGAGCCAATTGTGCTAGTCGCCATATGGAAATGTTGGAATTTTTAATTTTCGACGATCCAGCATTAAGCTCATGATGTTCAATTATTTTCTTGATTGATTTCGTTTTGTCTTTTGACAATATGTGTTAGTGCTATAATGCAATTGATAGAGTCGTGAGTACTCTGGAATTTTGTTCGCAACCGGTGGTCCATTATTAAATGCGACCGGGAGGGCGACGTATATTTTGGTTTTGGATAACGAAGTATGTTTTGGTTATGTGTTAGCGCTATGATGCGTTGGATGGAGTCATAGTACTCCGAAGGTGTTGTTCGCAACCGGTGGTGCATTATCAAATGAGACCGGGAGGGCGATGTATGTTTTGGATTTTGGTTATGATGAGTATTTTGGTTTTTGAATAATGGAATACCTTTTGGGTATCGTTTAGATAGTGTATCTTATGATTGTGATTCGCGACGCTTGTTTCGGTCCCGATCCGCGGAAATTGTTTCGGATTTGGTTCGCGATGCTTGATATGGTTTGATAAGCGTGGGACGCTTCGTTTTGTATGATCACCAACTGAGTTTGGAGCGATCATTCGTCTTAAGGATTATCTTTTAAGAGCGACGTGATTTTTGTTTATATCGGATATGATTCCGTGGCGTGTCTTGTCTCTTATGATAAGAGCGGTTGAAATCGTATTTTGATTTTATTGGTATAAGTTACCATTTGTTTTTCGTGACTTTCCATCAGGGATGGACGAGGCGAGTATTGAGGCGTAAGCCTGTAAAACTTCGAGTTGACAACCTAGTTATGCTTAAGGTATCGCCTTAGAAAGGAGAAGTACGCTTTGGCAAACGGGGGAAGTTAAACCCTAGATATGTTGGATCTTTCAAGATGTTGGAACAAGTTGAATCCATTGCTTACAAGCTTGAGCTTCCGCAAGAGCTGAGCAGGGTTCACAATACGTTTCATGTATCCAACTTGAGGAAGTACTATGCCGACGAACCTTTAGCCGTTCCGTTGGATGAACTTCACTTTGATGACAAGCTTCGGTTTGTCGAGAAACCTGCGGAAATCATGGATCGAGAAGTCAAACGGTTAAGGCAAAGCCGTGTCCCAATAGTTAAAGTTCGATGGAACTCTAGGCGAGGCCCTGGGTTTACATGAGAACGCAAGGATCAATTTCGAAAGATATATCTACATCTCTTCACAAAGACCGCACCGTCGTCAAGTGCCGCATCTTAAGCCTTGAGTACAAGGCTCATTTAACGGGGGAAGACTATAACACCCCGTGTTTTAGGTCATTGTACGACGATCGCGTGCCCGATGTCGTAAATATTATTTTACGAGTTTCCGTGAGCGAGTGTCGACATTTAACATTTTATTTGTCGATAATAAATATTTTCGTATTTATTATGAAAAATTTGGAAAAGATTGGGTTACTTTTATTTTTGACGTTCCGCGAGTCGACGTTTGACCGCGCGTTCGTTAATCGTTTCGAGCTTCGTAAAATTTACGACGTGTCTCGCTATTATTCTTATGATCATAAAATATCATTTTATGAACCATGTCGTATTTGTTTCTCGGCCTTGGCCAAAGCTCGCGTTTAAGGCTCACGTTAAATTAACTAGATATTTTACAAAATATCTAAAAGATATTTGCAAGATATTTATAGGATATTTTCTAGATATTTACTATAAATATACAAGTTATCATTTTTTCTTCTTTCATTATTCTTGTGGTTTCTGCCGAATGAAACAACCCACACAAACCATTCATTTTTCTAGTTTGATCTCATTAACACATTAAAGTATCACTTAAATGGTGAGGTGAATCAAGTAAGAACCAAGTTGTACTTTGGTTTCTCTTTTCCTTCTTGGTTCGAACCAAGCAAGGGTCAAAGGAAGTGGTTTTGCTTGGAAGGTTGTGGGTTCGAACCGGGTACAAGACACAGAGGGTGTGTTTGGTTATTGAAAGTTATTGGGTTGGTTCGAGTTTGGCTTTGGTTTGGTTCGGGTGAGGGAGAGCCACGACTAAGAAGCAAGAAGGACGAGACGAGTGCCTTGTGTTTCCCGACTTGGCTCCATATAGCTTAGTGAGCTTTCATTTTATGTTTATTTATATTATTTCATTCATTCGAATTGATTTATGTAAATATGTATATATGTGATGAAATCGGTTGAAACTTGCGGCGTCTAGTGCATGATGATATAAACTGATTTAGCGGGCTAAGTATAAATTGTATGTCATGTTAGATATAGTTTTGATGAGCTAGTTGGTCGAAAACGGATTTTGGCGTGGTTTGTAATAAGTTCACTGTGAGCAGAAAGTTTAGCACGCCAAACGAGGATCGAGAAATTGGTAAATCTGATTTTAGGCTTAGAAATATGGTAGAGCTTGCTTAGACGATCGTTTCCATATAAGGATCGTCTTGTAACTCCTAATAACGAGAAAGTTATGCCAAAAACGAGATATATTCGAAACACTAAATTTCTGCACTAGTATAAAAGGGCGCTTGCTGTCCGGATTTTAAAAGCTCGTTTCGGGCACTTTCGAGTCCGTTTCGGCCTTCGGTCGAAACATGAAAGTCGTTCGGAAGGTCGTTTTACTTCCCCGCGAGGTTCTTTAAGTCTAAAAGCGAGTGTTAACGGGTCTTAAGGCGGGGGCAAAATCTGGCTGTTTGGTAATTAGTACACTGCATCAGACCTGATGCGAGTGCGTTTTCACCCATTTCAGTCGAGTTTCGGGTCTCGGACAAAACTGGAAAGTTGTTCAAAATAACGTTTTACCTTTCCGCGAGGTTTTCTAGAGTTAAAGACGCCTTATAACGGGTCAAAAACGCAAACGCAGGTATGCGTTTTGGTAATACTTTTCGGCAGAAACTGGTAGGGGCATTTTGGTCATTTTCTGTTGGGTTTCGGGTCTCGGCTAAAACTAAGAAGTTGTTCGGAATATCGTTTCGCATGAATTCTCTTTAGAACCCGAGTTGTGAAAATGTGATTTAGTGGGTCGTTATAGTCGGGTCAGACTTAGAAAATAAATATACTTTATAAAAGTCATTACTACTGGTAGTATATTAGTTACTCCTGGTAGTTATAGTTACTCCTGGTAGTTATAGTTACTCCTGGTAGTATAATAATGGTTACTACTGGTAGTGTTATAGTTACTCCTGGTAGTGTTATAGTTACTCCTGGTAGTGTTATAGTTACTACTGGTAGTGTTATAGTTGCTACTGGTAGTATATAAGTTACTCCTGGTAGAGTAATTTTGTCATTAGTACTGGTAGTATAAAAATGGTTACTACTGTCAGGTTGTAGTAGTCGGGTATGTACAAATGGAAAATAGTATATATAAAATAT
The DNA here is from genome assembly GCA_026074375.1 of Tanacetum coccineum. NCBI lineage: Eukaryota > Viridiplantae > Streptophyta > Magnoliopsida > Asterales > Asteraceae > Tanacetum > Tanacetum coccineum. Next base: position 71,249 of record BQNB010004453.1, on the reverse strand, counting down.
ACTCAGTGTTAAGGTTAGGACGCGCAAGTGGATTTCTCATCACATATATGTATGTAAACATATATATAAATATATATATGTTTTCGTTGTAACGATGTACACATCGTTGATAGTACTTTATACATATTGTAATCGAACGACATAATTATAGGTCGTGGTCGAGATCGTTGCAGATTCGGTTGTGATTTATTTGGATTAATTGATCGTGGTCTTTAATCAATGTGAGTTTCATAGCCTCGCTTTTCAATCTTTTGAATGTTTTATAACCCGCGAGGGGGATACATGCTTGTTTGCAAATGCATTTACAGGATTGTTTACAAATTGGTTTACATACTTAATTGCATAGCTCGCTATGGGATACATTATATGACTTTATTTTTGGTCACAAATGCATACTTGACTTTCATTTGAAATGATTACGGATTAGCTTAGGCTGATTGAACTAATAACAACAAAATTACTGCCCGGGTGTTCTTGGAGGGGACACCGGTAACGGGAGTACATATTTTTACATTACTGCCCGGGTGTTCTTGGAGGGGACACCGGTAACGGGAGTACATATTATTTGTATCACTGCCCGAATTGGGTACATACAAGTCTACGTCACAGCGTCATGAACTGTAAATCACTTGGAGGGTGAGCGCGAATGTTATGAAATAGATCTATTCGGGTGTTGATCCCTGTTATGGGTGTTTAGCGATGCCGGGAACGAAACATTATAGCGTGATGTCACTTGAATGACATAATATAGATCTATTCGAGACGTGTCAAATCCCCGTTCGGGTGACTAGCTATCACTGGGAACGAACGTTATAACATGTCGGATTACGTTGGGACTATAGGGCCCCCGACAAATACATACTTGGAGTAGTTTGGTGACATTAAATGTGTCATGCATTCTTTATAAATCTTTGGGACAAGATTGGTATTTTTGGTGACATAAAATGTGTCATGCATTCTTTATAAATCTTTGGGACAAGATTGGTATTTTTGGTGACATAAAATGTGTCATGCATTCTTTATAAATCTTTGGGACAAGATTGGTATTTTTGGTGACATAAAATGTGTCATGCATTCTTTATAAATCTTTGGGACAAGATTGGTATTTTTGGTGACATAAAATGTGTCGTGCATTCTTTATAAATCTTTGGGATTTTTACATGGTACTGTGATGATACAGTGGATTACATTCATATTTAAACTAATCTATGAACTCACCAACTTTAATGTTGACACTTTTAAGCATGTTTTCTCTCAGGTGAATTAGATGCTTGGACTATTTGATGTGCATTGGAGTCTTTACATTCAAGTTTTTCATGGTGATGCAATTATGGGACAACTATTATTTTGATTTCAGAAAATCAACGAGATTGTTTTACAAACGACATCTAGAGGTCGTTCTCTTGTATCTAGCGCTGTGTATTATGAAGTAGCACCCCAAGTGGTATTCCGCTGCGTTGTTATGATTTTGGGGGTGTTACAACCTTCTTGCTGATAAAGCTCCGGAAGCTCCATTTGTAGTAAATGGAAATACATATGCAAAAGGTTACTATTTAGCGGATGGAATATATTCTCAGTGGTCTACTTTGTCAAATCGTTTTCTATTACAATGGATGAAAAAACAATGAAGTTTAAAAGAGTCAAAGAAAGTTCAAGAAACGATGTCAAACGAGCTTTCGGAGTCCTACAAGGTCGTTGGGGAATTATACAACAACCTGTACGTGGTTACCACATCAACACACTATGAAGAATCATGTATTGTTGTATCATATTACATAACATGATATTAAAAGATCAAAAATTTGAGGTTAGTGACTATATCGAAATATACTATTGGGGCAACATTGTCTAAGATCTCATTTATGTTTAAACGATGACAAATAAATGTTCACAACACTTAAAATCACAAACGATAGCCAAAATCCGTAAAACCAAAACATCAATTTTGGCGTGTTGGTCACGCGCACGCACGTGGCTAGCGCGCCACTCTAGAATTCTGCTTTTACGGATTTTACTTGTCAGGTTTCCTCTTACCCAAAACATGTGGATCTATCAATAAAGGTATGTAGATGATGTTATCAAAACGAGGTTTAGACTTAGAGAGGAGATAAAACAAATCCTCCTATTTTTAACAAAACATCAACTCATTTTCTCTATCAAACACCTCAAGCCAAGGCCGAAACTTTATTTCTAAACTTCGTATAATCATACTTTCAACATATCATCAAGCGAAAGTATTCATTTGACCTTAATCTGGATTTACGTTGTCTCTAATCATGTAACGCGTTTTACTCCCTTATTGGTCAAACTAAGTCAAAGGTCACTTTGCGTAAATGCATCATTTCCCTTTACGGGATGTGCTTTACTTGAGATGCAAAGTACTTAGCTTGTTTTCATCAAGATGATTAGTGATCATGTTTATTGTTGATTAATCATGGATTAAGTCTAAATGACTTATTGAGTTTGTGTTATTTAGAAGTTGATTAAACTTTAATTTTTATCACTTCCCAACATTAAATGTTTTACAAACTTCCACATTTTCTACACATCTCTTTCACACCACTCTCCAATAAACATTCCCCTAATCATTTGTTAAAACCCTAATTTCCCAACAAATATTTATTCTCACTTTCCCACACAATCTAAACATTCTTTTCCATTCTCCCAAATACATTCCTCACTCACTCACTCGCACACTCTTATACTTAAATTTCAAACTACACACATACACACACATACTTAAAGCTTATTTTATACACTTCACCCACACTTACTCACACACTCCCAAAGTTGAAATTCAAATTACACACACACACACACACATACACTCAAAACTTTCCACAAACACTATGCCAACTCACTCAACCAAACTTCGCCTACATACTTTTACCCTTTCATAAGATTTAAATTTCAAAAATTAAATATGAATCTTACTCACAACTCACATCTCTTACACTCCTTACTTTTGAATTTAAAATTCAAAATTTTCCCCTCACAACATCTATAGCTACTTTGATTCGCTTCGAACCAATCACAATTGCGGAATGCCGACTCAGAGAAGAGAAACAGATGATAAGGGAAGAAACGCCCCAAGAAGAAGAGGGCGTGGATGTTACCGAGCAGATAATTGTCAACCCCAGCTTTCCAGACCAAATGGTCACCATTGGAGGAAGACTCTCCAAGGGCTGTAAGGAGCAACTGAAAACGCTTCTGAAAGGCAACATGGAGGTGTTCGCTTGGGAACCTGCCGACATGACTGGGGTCCCTCGAAAGGTCATAGAGCATGCTCTCAATGTAACCCTCCCTTCGATCCAGTAATGTGTCAAAAGAGAGAAGAACCTTCTCCCCTGAAAAAAGCGGGCAGTTACCAAAGGGAAGTAACCGAATGGATTTAAAGCATGGGATAGTCGTCGGTCAAATACCGGAATATTTCTCCAACCCAGTTTTAGTCAAAGAAGTGTGACGGTTCTTGAGATTTGCATCGACTTCAAAAACCTGAACTCAGCTTGCCCAAAGGATTATGATCCCTTTTATCCTAACATAACTGCCAAACGTCGAGGCGGTTATGGGTTTCAAGTACATGTGTTTATTGGATGCCTTACAAAGGGGTATCATCAAATCCAAAGGGCAAAAGCTGCCGAAGAAAAAACAGCTTTCCTAATTTTTTTTCTCTCCTCCCCTTATAGCTAAATAAAGAGCAGAGAACTATTGTTATACGAAGATGCCATTCGTCTAAAGAAACGCAGGGGCGCCACCTTATCAAAGACTGGGTAGACTCGCCTTCCAAAGCCAGCGTAGGAAGAACTGGAAAGCATACTCGTAGATGATATGGTATTCAAAAGTAAAAAAGAGACAAGTCTCGCTTGGATGATATAACGGAGACTTTGAAAGTTTGAAGAACCCCAATAAACAGTGAAGCTAAATTCCCAAAAATTGTTACCTTTGGAGTAGAGGAGTAAATTTTTGGGATACATTGGTCACTTCGGAGGGAATCGGAGCTGAATCTAAAAGACGAAGGCTATATCGGATCTCGCACTCACCTAAAAACATTGAAAGAGGATGCAAAGCCTCAGCGCGAAACTAGCTTCTTTAAATGTTTCTGGACAAAGATCAGCGAATGGGTCCCTCCCTTTCTTCACTCACTCATAAAATATTATCGAAGGCAGAACAAGACGAATACCGATGGACAAGGGAGGGCGGGAGGAGGCTTTTCAGCAGATGAAGAGACTGATCATGTCACTTCCATCGCTGACACCACCTTTCCCGGAAGAGACGCTATACGCATACCTAGCGGTATCTAGGGAGGCGGTCTCCGCAGTACTCTTGACAGACCAGAATGGAAGGCAATGTCCCGTACAATATGTGAGCAGAACACTAAACGAGGCAGAGAGGAACTATTCCCCGTTGGAAAAACTCTTCCTACAAAAAATCTCTTTTATTGATTAACATGACAAGTAAGGCATAAGGAGAGATTTGGAGCTCATCGCTGAATAAGGTAATCACGGATCAGCCAATCAAAAACATGTACTTCAGTAGCGGACAGAAGTTTGGGAAGCTAGCAAAATATGCGGTGGAGATAGGAACATACAAAATCTCCTTCATACCGCGGAATGCAGTGAAGGGTCAATGTCACACCCCCAAAATCAGGACAACGCAGCGGAATGGTAACATCGGGGTGCTACTTCATAGTCCAAACGCACAAGTCACAGAAAACGACCTCAAAAGAGACGTTTTATAAAATGTCACATTCAATTTAGTAAAAATGTCAGAGTTACACAGGTTCCTAGTCCCCGCGCCCCTCCTCTCCTCATTTATAATGTATTAGAAAACATTGTCAAAAGGTTTGATATATATATATCTCAAATAGTACTCAAAGTTATTTAAGCCTTCAAAAATTTAGTAAATATCCGCGAGACTCGCGAATGCTCCCAATGCTACCATAAGCAAATAGTATTTTGTTTTTTTTAAAGTTTATAGCTGAAATTTCCATGCTTTTAGAAAACGTTCATTCAATAATGTTGGTGAATTCATGGTTTTAAGTAATAAGGGCTCAAATATTGAAATAGATTTAAAGATTTATTATTTCAGAGAAAAGTAGTCGTTACAACATTTAGAAGTGTTATTTTCGAAATCCCTTCAGAAATAAGTAGGGATTCAGTAATCAGATGTATTTAAAAGTGGACCACAAGATCGAAGTTCTGGCTGGACTTTGTACATATCGAAGTCGCATAAACAGAAGTATGTAGACAAGAGAAACCCACAGATTCATCAAGTCTTAGTAATATATTATTGCACTAAGCTCATGCACTGAAGCTCTTAACTAGATTTTTTGCCCTCTAAATCGTTAATATAGGATGCTTGCCAACGGCACACGGAACACCTTCAATGGTAAATGCACCTGAGCCAAACTAGTGACCCGAAGGAAAGGTGGGGATTGTCAGTCCCGATAGATCTATCCCGTAACCACTAGCGCTCATAGTATAGCAATTAAGGTTCATGAGAAATAGGGACTTCACGGCAAGTAATAGGTAATTAGCATAATAATTCACAGCAGTAAGATCGGATAGCATACACTTTGTGAAATACATTGTGGTCAATAGTAAACAAGCAATGTAATTCATCTCGTAGTATTTGTAAACAATTGTAGAAAAGGGGGCTATGGAACTACAAAGGTATGGAAAGATAATTATACTGTAGTAAAATATATGAGTTTGTCAAAGAGCATGTATTTCCTCGCGTGTTTATTAAAAACATTGAAAAGGTTGAAATGCGAGACTTTGAACTCACAAAGTATTGAGAAAGGTAATTATACTTGTAGTAAAAATATCTGAGTTTGATAAAGAGCATGTATTCCCTCGCGGGTTTGTATAACTTTGAAAAGAATGTGGAATATGCGGACTATGAACTCACAATGTATTGAAGGTTAATTATGTATGTTGGTTAAAAATATATGAGTTTGTGATAAAGAGCATGTATTTCCCTCTGCGGGTTTATAAACATTTGAAAGAGCATTGAAATGCCGAGCCTATGACATCACCTTGAGTGAATGGTAATCAACAATGTATTCACAATAGAAAATGTGCCACGAAGGATCGAAGGTCAACCTAATCCTATATAGGTTTGTATGAAAGTTGACTAAACACTTTGATTAATTTTTTGAATTTTTTTTTAGGAGTCGTCATAGCTCTCATCCTATTATCGTTCGGGCTATCATAAGTTAAGAGGTCATGTAGTGACGTTGAGTGAGCTAGGACACTTAAATCGAAAATCCAAACATACTCGTCGATACGCCACCCCGAAGAGGCTCATTATGAAAATTCCCTAGTGTATATCAGTACTTTGATAAACTCAATACCACATATAGGTCTATATAGCTCAATCACCCATCTAATTGTTTTGGTAAAATTGTGTTTAATAAGTTAAAACGTTTATAATTATCCGTTTAGTAAATCTAGCATTATTTTCGCGTTTTAAGCCAGAGTTTTAACGTTTTTATGCCCACGCGTACGTAATTAAGAGAGTTTATCATAAATTTACATTTTTTTGAGAACGTTTTGACCCTTTGGTGGAAGTAAACTTTTACTGTTCACCACCAGACCCTAAATTTATTTTATCGTTCTCATTATCGTAAAAATCCGTATACGTCGTATTTTATTCGTTATAGTTCCGTTTTTAGAGATTCTTTCGAGCATGTTCTCGGTAATGAATGTTTTATGATTTTATGTAAGTTTAAAAATATAAATAGTTCTGTCTGTGAATCTTTGTAGACTTTTTATAATATAATGTTATACAACCCGGTATTAACGTTTAAATCGTATTTTTATCGTATCTTTTTATTTTAAGGCGGTTTTTTCAAGTGTTCTCTACTGATTTGGAATAACTTGTATGAGGTGTACTATCTTTTAATACATAATATTGGCTGTTTCAAAGTGACCGAAAACAGATCCATTGAAACTAATAGTTACATCGTATAACTTTTGTTTTTATAACTTACTTTCATATACTGTTTTCAACTACGAAGTTTATACGTGAACTTTTTATACTGTTAAAACTATACATTTGCCTATACTACAATACAACTATTAGGTACTACGCCTGAGAGGGTTGTAAAACTTCTGCGTTGCAACCCACCGCATCAGTTTTCATATGTTTTTATCTGTTTTAAATGTTTTTATATGTATTTGTACATTTTATATGTTTTTGTACGTTTTCATACATATTCATACGTATAAAAGCATACGAAGGCGTACAAAAACGGATAAAACGTATAAAAGCGTATAAAAATGTACAAAAACATATAAAAACGTACCAAAACGGATAAAACGTATGGAAACGTACTAAAACGTATAAAATAGACTAAAATGTACAAAGATAGACGAAACGTACAAAAACAGGGGAAAACGTACATAAATAGACGAAAACGTATAAAAACGAACAAAAACGTATAAAAAGGGGACAAAAGCGTATTAGATATGTTGTGTGTATGCTTGTATAAGTGGTATAAAAGTTTGTGTGGGTTGGTTAAATTGAGGGTTTTGAGCCGTGGGTTAGACAAGGAAGAAAGGGAGGAATGGTTTGATTTTTCTTAAGTGTTTTGAGGGTGTGTGACATATTACTTGTATGCACTCCTTTTTATATAAACTAGGCTAGTCAAAGATCATTAAAAGAGTCCAAGGGGGGGTGTTGGGTCGTTGGAAACAAGGGGAGGGTCTTAAGGAGTCAAAGTCCACATTACTAGTCATGGTCCTTATGGTTTAATGAGTATTTGTTGTACATGTTTCTCATGTGTTTCTTTGTTCCCTAGATTGTAGATTAGTTCATGAAATAAAGGAAGATGTCCACTAGATATTATCTTGGTAAGAGTTGAAAGTATACTTGCACTTTTGAAAGTATAAGTTAAATGTAAGTTGTAGCTTTTGTTATTAAGGTGTATACTTGAAATTTGTAAAGTCTTGCTTATTTCTTTTAAATGTGGGACGTCCTATATGACACATATGGGTAAAGTTTTATAAAACTTTAGGTATTGGGTATAAAAATGGGTATTTGTTTAAGCGTAGATTAATTTTGGTGGTTTCGGGAATGCTTAAACGTAATTTATCGCGAAACGTAAACGCTTTACGTAACCGATAAAATAAAACATAAGAAGTTAATTATTACTTTAGAAAAATAATATAATGCTTGCTTGATGAAAACTTTAATTTGTTTGGTGTCCGTTTACGTTGATTGTTGATTTTTTTAGCTTACGCGATTTAACGTAACGATTAAAATTAAAAGCAAACGCGAAGAGAAAAAAATATATATATAGTGAATTTAATGACGTCCTTCATTGATCAAAAATACGGATTGTTACAGTCCTTCCCCGTTAAATGAGCCTTGTCCTCAAGGCTCAGGTTGCGACACTTGACGAAGGTACGGGTTCAAAGATGCGGATCTCAATCCTTTGATGACGGTTAACTTGCCGGCGGATTACTTATTCTTAAACCTCCAAGGACGTGGTAACAAATTTTGTTTTCTTAATATTGAGTGTCTCATTGGGACGGGTTTCAATTCTTGTATTTACCACATAAGATTTTTCATCCTCAGTATTTTTCTCCTTAATTGCCTCAACTGAAACGTTCGAGTTTCAAATTCATTGTGGGGACTAAGGTTTGACTCCTGGTGGTCTTATCCGTTCCTTTCGGCTTAAAGCGTTAGTTATAACATTCTCCTCTCTAGGTGACGGATTTCATACCTATGATGGCATTACCAATACTAAGTTCTATGGCATTGTGTCAATGTTGAATAGGTGATTTAGTAATTTCCCTAATGGCGAGCAAATTTGATAGCGAATTGTCCTAAGGCGACTAGCGATGTGTCTTGGCTTCGTGGCTTAGGATTTGGTATAAGATGACGTCGGCTTTATAGTAAGGTGGAGTAAAGGTCTGCTTAGTTGTTATGGTTACTAATTCAATTTCCTAAAGTAAACGCGTCTTATGAATACGTACACAAAACTTGATATAATTAAAAGATGTTTCTTGATAAGAAGTTTTAAGATGACTACTCTCAGCATGGGCATGGTTCTTCCTGAATTATACATAGGTGATCAAGTTATGTATATTTGAGGACTAACGATGCAATGCTCATTTTGTCAAAATAGTGTTATGTTTTCATGAGATTTGAGAGAGTGACTTGTATAACTAAAATAGAGATTTAAAGTAACATTGGCGAAATGAAAAGCCTCATGGCATAAATGAATGATGGTATCGTGTAAGAGAAAAAAGAAAGTAGCTCATATATATATGGGTATTCTCATATAATATCAGTATTGGTGCTCAAGGAAGCAAATGAGAAATCAGGAAGTACGCAATAATCGAAGTGGTCAATATTTATATATATGACCGATATCATGTAAATAGAAAGACGTCATATGATAGACATAAGAGAACGAAATCATAGTCTAGTATTAAATACTCATTATCCATGTAATAGTAGTAGGGATGCAAAAGAGAGCATATAAGTTACCTGGGAGCAAGCGCGTGCGGATATCGGATAAACAAGGAAAGACTCTATATTTTGAAAAACATGGTCATAGTCTAGGTTTTGAAAACGACCTAGTTCTCTATGACTTCAGCTCTGATACCATCTGTAACACCCCCAAAAATCAGGACAACGCAGCGGAATGGTAACATTGGGGTGCTACTTCAGGGCACAAAACACAAGTCACGGAAAACGACCTCAAAAGAGACGTTTTAAGATAAATTTCACATTTGATATATTAAAATCAGAGTTTACAAAGGATCCCATTTATAATGCAACAGAAAAACATTTTGTTTAAAACGTTTGTCAAATAGTACTCAAGTTATTAAGCCTTCAAAAATATATATCCGCGCAACTCGAATGCTCCCAATGCTCCACTAGCAAAATAGTAACCTGAAAATACATGCTAAAACGTCAACAATAATGTTGGTGAATTCATAGGTTTAAGTAAAAAGCAGTATTGAAATAATTTAAGAAATATTTCAGAAGAAAAGTAGCGTTACAACATTTAAAAGTGTTATTTCCGAAATCCATCCGAAATCCAAGTAGTGATTCAGTAAATCAAGAAGTATTTAAAAGTGGACCACAAGATCGAAGTAATGGTGGACTAAGTACATATTCCGAAGTCCAAAACAAGTAATGTAGACAAGAGAAACACATTCATCAAGTCTAAGTATATATTATTGCACTAAGCTCATGACACCGAAGCCTTAACTAGATTTTTGCCCCAATCAGAATATAGGATGCTTGCCAACAACCTCAATCAAGAGATTGGAATGCCCCATAAAAGTAGGATGTTCTGCCAAACATCCTAGAAAGTAATACCTCAAATGTTCAATGCACCATAAGTCAGCTTGTGACCCCAAAGAAAGGTGGGGATTGTCAATCCCGATAGATCTATCCACAACACTCGCGCTCACGACACTAGAGCGACTGAGGTTCATGATTAACAGGGGGACTTATGTTGGCAAGAAATGGTACTTAGGCAATAATATCAGGCATTAATATCAGGCATAACATACAGTTTGTAAACACTTTGAAAAACACTTGTGTCCAATAGTAAAAACAAATAATGTAATTCACCCCGTAGAGTTTGTAAAACAATCAAGTAGTAAAAGGGGCTAAGAACTCACAAAGTATTAAAAGGTAATTGTACTGTAGTAAAATATACAAGTTTGTAAACAAGCATGTATTCCCCTCGCGGGTTTATAAAACATTGAAACGAGTGAAATGCGCGACTATGAAGCTCCTTGAGTGAATGAAATCAATAAAGTATTCAAAATAGAAAAATGCGTCACGAGGAATCCGAGGCACATTAATCCAAATTTAGGTCGTATAAAGTACTAAACACTGTGATATTTATAGGTCGTATATCATCTTCATACTATCGTTCGGGCTATCATAATTAAGAGGTCGTGTAGTGAACGTATGAGGAGCTAGGACACTTTAAATCGTAAATCCAACAACTCGTCGATACGCCACCCCGAAGAGGCCTCATTAGAAACTCCCTAGTAATATATACTTTTGATTAAAAACCTCATATTGGTCTTATAGTTCAATCACCATCTAATTGTATTTGTGAAATAATGTTTAAATCGCATTTGACAAATAAATGCCATGTATTAAAGCTCGTATAATCGTTTTATATAGTTCAAATGCCTTTGTAAATATCATTTGTAAAGTTTATAACAAGTATAAATATTGTTTATGTGATTCCAAAATGTTTTGCAAAAACTTTTATTAAAAACGAACCAACATTATTCATGTCAGGAAATAGTGTCTAGTTTACAAAATATACATCCGAAAATTATGAAAATCGGCAGGTTTATGTAAAATGCCGTTCCGAACAACTTTGTAGTTTTTACATTTCGACTCAATCAGACCGATGGCCCTCGAAAGTAAAATGGCTTCAGTAGCTGCGGAAGCGTGCACAGTTTTTTAGCTTATATATATAATGGTGCGATAACTTTGTACTTGTGTATCTTACTCGTGTTAACTCCTGTTTAGTGATTCTTTCGAGTCCGTCTTCGTAATTAAAAGTTTTATATTTATTTCCAAAAATGTATCTGTTGTGAAACAGTAAAATTATAAAATTTCGTTTGATAAATGTTTAATTAACGTATAACTCGTTTAAAACTATGTATCTGCTTCGTTATTAAATCCGTTTTTCGAGTTCTTATCTTTTTGGAATCGTTCATGATGTGTAGAATTTTATTAAAAAATATAAAATAATTGTTATTTACACGAATTTCTGCGACAGAAACTTGGTGTGACTTTGATAACTCCATTTTCATGTTAAAATCCTAAATGGTGATTTAGTTATATAGAATATGTAAACACATAAAAAAATGAATAAAGTAAAGACATGAAAGGTTTTTAGATAACCTTAATGAGATGTAGTGTGATGAACCAAAGTATCTAAACCCTGTTTAGGATATAAAAACAGAAGCTTGAAATTAACTATGAAAACACTTTAGATTAGGTTATAACCTTAATTCTTACTTCTCTTTGCTTCAATACTGGAAAATGGTTATCCAACAAGACTTGCAAACACTTGTTATCTTAGAAATGATGTGTGATGGCTTGAATATGTTGAAGAAAAATTTGTATGGATTATGTAAAGGGGGTTTGTTTGCCGTGAGCTTAAGGAGAGAAAGAGAGGAGTTTTGTGAAAATTTTACTAAGTGTTTATGCTTGAATCACTAGTATACATGTATATATAGGATAAGTATTGGTCAAAACTTTCTCAAGAAGGGTCAATGGTCAAAGGGGGGGGATTCGGTCAAGGGGACAATGGGAGGGTTTTGGGGAAAGTCTTGGTCTTTGTTTGCAAGTCTTAGACATAAACCTTAACTAGTTGTAAAATGTACAAGTTCCTTATTAATGATATGTTCTTTGGTTCCCTAAAATGCACATTAGTACCATGGAATAAGGAAGAGAAAGGACTAGCTAAATATTTGATAAAATGAAAGTAATACTTGCACTTTTTTATAAAATGTGTAGCTAAAATGTAAAGTGTAGATTAATTTAAAAGTGTATACTTGAAATTCAAATGTCTTGGTTGTTTTATTTATGTGGGACAACACAAAATAAATCCATGGGTAAAGTTTTATAAAACTTTGGGCATTGAAAATAAAAATGAGTATTTATTGAAGCGTAGATAAATTTTAGTGGTTCCGAGAATGTCTAATCGTATTTAATTGCGAAACGTAACCAATTTATGTAACCGATAAAAATAAATATAAAAAGTTGATTATTACTTTCGTAAAAATAATATATTGCTTGCTTGACGAAAACTTTAATTCGTTTGGTGTCCGTTTACATTAATTGATAATTTATAGCTTACGCGATTTAACTTAACTATTATAATTAAAAGTAAATGCATACGGAAAAAAAAATTATTAGTAAAATATATGACGTTGTAAATGACTTGAAAATACGGAATGTTACATGAACCAACAAACCGGATGGTTTTTGGCATTCGGCCTTGACTTTGGCACAGGTCAAACATTTACTGACGTAGGTGGCAATCTCAGCCTTCATATTCGGCCATCAATACAGTTTCTTTAAATCCTGATACATCTTGTCTGATCAAGGATGAATTGAATACTTTGACTTATGCGATTCATTCATAATCAACTCTCTTAAGTTACCTCGACAAGGTATCCAACTTCTCCCATTCAAGCATAACGTTCCATCAGCCCGTGGCTCAAGCTTCTTTATCATACCACACAGATCTTCGGTTCCAAAATTCTCTTCCTTTCTCGCCTCAACTTGAGCGTTTAAAATTTACACAGGAAGGTTCAGACCAATCGTCAAAACCAAAGTTCGAACTCGTAGTTGCTTATACCGTTCCTTTCGGCTCAAGGCATCCGTCACCACATTCGCTTTTCCTGGATGATAACGAATTTCACAGTCGTAGTCGCTCAACAGCTCCAACCATCTATGTTGTCTCATGTTCAACTCTTTCTAATCTAGAATATGTTGCAAACTCTTATGATTAGTGAACACAACGCACTTCATGCCGTAAAAATAATGTCTCGACATTTTGAGAGCAAACACTACAGCTCCAAGCTCTAAGTCATGTGTAGTGTAATTCTTCTCATGAACCTTAAGTTGGTGTGACGCGTAGGCTATAACTTTCTCCCTTTGCATCAAAACTGCACCCAATCCTTTACGAAAAGCATCACAGTAAACCACGAAGTTTTCACTACCTTCGGGTAAAGATAAGATTGGTGCACTACATAATTTCTGCTTCAATAGTTGAAATGCAGCTTCTGCCTTTTCACTCCAATCAAACTTCACGTTCTTCTAAGTCAGCTTCTCATGGGCTTGGCAATTTTTGAGAAACCTTCGATAAATCATCGATAATAGCCAGCAAGACCTAGAAATTGACAAATCTTTGTCGGAGTCTTGGGCGATGCCCAATCCTTGATTGATTCAATCTTAGTCGGGTCCACGTGAATGTCTTCACTATCAATCACGTGACCAAGAAATTGTACCTTTGACAGCCAAAATTCACACTTTGAAAACTTGGCATACAATTATTCCTTCTTAATCAATTCCAAAATTGACATAAGGTGTTCTGCGAGGCTCTTATTTGCTCTTGGAGTAGATCAAGATATCATCAATAAAAACGATCACGAATTTATCTAAGTACGGTTTGCACACCCGATTCATCAGATCCATGAATACCGCCGGTGCGTTGGTCAGTCCAAATGGCATCACTTGAAACTCATAGTGACCATAGCGTGTCCTAAATGCTGTCTTTGGAATGTCTTCCTCTCAAACTCTGAGTTAGTGATAACCAGATCTCAGGTCGATCTTAGAGTAGACTCTTGACCCTTACAACTGATCAAACAAGTCGGTCGAATTCTCGGAGTGGGATATCGATTCTTCACAGTCAGCTTGTCCAGTTCACAGTAATTGATACACATCTGAAAAGATCTATCTTTCTTTTTGACAAACAAGATCGGGGCTCCCCAGGGTGAGGAACTCGGTCTTATAAATCCCTTGTTAGAAAGTTCTTGCAGCTGAGTAGACAATTTTTGCAGTTCCGTCGGTGCTAATCTATATGGGGCGCGTGCCACAGGTGCAACACCAGGGACCAATTCGATTTGAAATTCAACTTGTTGCGATGGTGGTAATCCAGGCAAATCCTCTGGGAATACTCCCGGAAAGTCCGTACAGTGGGTTACCGTCCTCAAGTCGCTCTTCTTTCTGTGACTTGTCCTCGATATACTTCTTCGTCACTTGTGCCAGAAAAATTAGGCAACCTCTCTCAATATATTTCTAAGTTTTAGTGCACGATATAATGCTCAACTTCGAATTTTCTCCTTTGCCATCTCTATCACCTTGAACTATTAAAACTTCATCTCCATATGGAATTCGCACGATCTTCTCGTCACAAACGATTAGCATGGATGGTTCGACTAACCACATCCATGTCGCATGATCACGTCAAGAACTACCAAGTTCTTTACTAGCTTTAGGTCAATATTGAATGGGTGACCTAACAATCCTAACGTACAGCCTCTAAGTATGGTATTAGTTTTAGAAATTCTTTTGTCGGCTAATTCGACAGCATAGCTAACGTCTAAAGTATCGAGGGTTATATCAAGCAAAGTACTAAAAGTAGTCAACACAAAACTTCTATTGGCTCCTGAATCAAATATCATAAAAGCATAATGGTTGTTGATAAGAAACGTACCCTTGACGACATTAGAATCATGGTTAGCGTCTCCTTCACCCAACACATAAGCTTTTCCTTTTGCTTCACCAACACCACTCTTGTTCCCATCTTTGTTTCTACGATTTTGGTCTTTCAGCTTTGGGCAATCACTCATGTAGTGTCCTTGCCTTCCACACTCGAAAAAAAGTTAAAACTCTCTGATTCACCATTTGACCCCTCTGAGTAGAAGTAGCAGGAGTTGTGACCTTACAATCCCGGGTCAAATGCCTAACCTTGTTACCCTTCCCACATCTCATAGTGCAAGGCCCTTCATGATGAAGCTTACACTTGTTACAAAGAGGCAATGGTCCATTATACGGTTTCTTCTTATTGTTACCAGCCGTATAGGCTCTCGCCACATTCTGACCTCCAAAATTTGGCCTCTTGAATGGTGGTTGCTGTCCACGGTTGTCTCTCTGATTGACCTCCAATCTCCTATTGTTCTCAGCATTTTTCATAGCATATCCCTTAACAATTTTGCGTCCATTAAGTCTGTTTAGCAATCGAACAGCATCTTGTAGTCTTGTAGGTTCAGCGGCAATTACATTCCCTTGGATGTTATCGGGGAGTCCTCCAATGAATCTCTCAACCCGATCCTCCTCCTTGAGGACCATCTTGGTGCACATCATAGTCAACTCTTGAAATCTCTGAGTATAAGCAGCCAAGTCATTGTTCTTCACACTCAAGTTCCATAGCTCATATTCCATCTTTTGAATCTCGTTTCTTGGGTAGCACACTTTAGTCATTAGCTTCATGAGCTCTCTCCATGACATGGAAAATGCAGCCTCAGCTCCAATAGTCCTCTTTGTTTGAGTTTACCAAGTTAGTGCATTATTTAACTGTGTGCAAGTAGCTATACTTGACTTGGAATTTCTTCTAGACATGGCTGATATGGAACACTGTTTCCATCTTCTCAAACCACCTTATCAACCCGAAAACTCCTTCCATTCCCTTGAAGTTGGACACTTCATGAAGTCTTGGTATGTACACTCTCGAGCAACAGGCCTAGTATCCCTATTATTCTCATTTGGATTTCCGTTTCCGCCATTTCCATTCTCACCATTTCCATTTCCATCTCCACCATTTCCATTATCGCCATCGCTGCCATTCTGGCTTTGATTCTCAGCCTCGAGAGCATTGGCAACACGAGTCACTTCATAAGCAGCCAACGCTTCCTCCACTCGTCGGTTAACGAGTTCTTCGATTGCTTCAGGGGTCATACCGGAGCGAGTGATAGTCATGTTTTACAGCACAAGACATAGCACACGGTAAGATTCGATACGAGGTATAGCCATTATAAATGGTAAATAAGGTTTATATAGGGGAAAATAACACATTGACCATGTTTTTCCAGAAAATGTAAATAACATATAGATGAATACGCGACGGAATCAAAAACAAGCTTTTCATTTCATGAATAAAAGCATAATTCGGTTACAACCAACCCAAAATAGGTACATGATTTACGATTATTTCTACTGCTAACATCTAGACCTAACCATCAGTCTAATGTCCTACATGATCATGGTACTACTAGTCTAAGGGCGAAAACCCAAATGCCTCTCAACATACGACTCCAACCTCCTAAGTCTCCTTCGAGTATCATCACGATCCCTATGAACCTAACGAAACTCCTCCTGTGAAAGTGCCATGTGCCAACGAAATATTGTTCAACACGGTCTCCTTTATACTCACACATGGCTTTCGAACCTTTAGGTACTCCAGTCTTAAACTCCCAATACTCTCAACCAAACTAGCTCGCTCTCCACTAGCTACCAACTAACTAGCCTCCAACTGTCTTTAAGTGGTCTCAATCTCAGTAATCCTATCAATATGAACCTCTGACATGTAGTGAACTATATCATAAATGGTATCCTCAAGATCAGGAATACCTCCTCTAGAAGACTCAGAACTATCACCAATAGCCAATGGATCTACAACGATCTCTCTCGTGTCTGCCGCACTAGCCTCCACCTCAAACTCCTCATCATCCTCCCTAACATCACTAGCAGCAATCTCAAACTTCATACCTAACTATCCTCAGTGTGAGCTGCAACTCCATCACTAATACCTACATCTGCAACAGCCTCTGCATCAGCAGTATCCACCTCCATATGCACCTCTCCGCTATCCTCTGGTGAGTATGGATATCTAAACCTCTTGCAAGGTGGAAAAAGATCAGCAGGAGTAGGGGCTATCGACCTCTAATCATGAGTAGGTGATGGTACCGAAGCAGTAAGGGACCTACATCTCTTGCGAGATGGCCTAGAAGAAGGTGAAGATGAATCCAATGACCTCTCAGAAGATGAACCTAATGATGACTCTGATGTAGTCGGTGGGTAAGGGGTAGACAATGGTGCGGACCTCCAACGTCTAAATGCCTTACTACGTCTTAGAGTCCTAGCAAGTGATCGATGAATAAATCTCGGTGGTGTAGATGTATCAGCATCGGTGGTGTCTGGTGGTGTATGTCCGGATAAAGAATGACCCGAAATAGAATGCATATATGATGAATGATCTGAAGGTGAACTAGAAGAAGATGAGTCTGGTGAAGAATGACAATCCGATGAATGATGAGATACACGTCTCCATGCAAGTCTACGAGCAGGAATGGGTCTAACTCTCTTCCTCGCAGTCAACAACTTACGCGGCCTATTGAGGTGGGTGCGGTAAGGTCGACCGAAAGGGATAGTCTCATCGGGTCGGATAAGAGTCGCTGAACGTCGACAAAAAAAAACTTTTTTTTCCCGGGTGGGGAAACAATAGGGGCAAGGGGAAATTCAGATGATGGTGTAAGAGACTCATGCCTCTCGGGTCTCTGCTCAGCAGGCTCGGACTCACTGTCCGCCTCTGAGTCATCAGAACATAAGAAGGGTGAAACCAATGGCAAATCTGGTACGGGAGGTAAAGAATCCTCCAATGGATCAGAATCGGAAGAAGATGAATAATCCACTAAATCAAGTACCCCAGAAGGTGAGACGACTGAAACTGTCCCCACCTTCAGTGCAACTATATGGTTAGCTGGAACAATAGGGACCTCAAGGATAATAGGGATAATAGCAGGAATAGCACCAAAGAGAATCGCTCGTGGGGCATGAGAGGCCACGCTCTCCTTAGACGACTCAGACAAAATAGAAATAATAGGAGCAGCCATGACCTGCACAAGCACAAGTTTATATAAATCTCTTTATATGAAACCATGCAACGTGCAAGCAAAGTCAAGAAGATAAGCATGATGCAAAAATATGATATGGCAAAATAGTTAATAAAGTAATTATAGCAATACGATATATAATCAGTACTTACATATGTATTAAATGCTATCATTATATGATATATATGTAAGCAGGTAAAAGTACATAGGATCACATACTGGTTATAGCCCAGACCTAGATATACTACCTGGTTCTCTATAACCTTGGCTCTGGATACCAATCTATCACACCCCCAAACGGGGCCTAGTAGGAAATGCGTGTCCGGGGGCGTGACGTCATAATACACATCACACAAGATACAAATAACGGCCTCTAAGGGTATGTTTAAAATCCAACATCGTTGCATTAATTAAAATAGTTAAAGTTTTATATAGGCCCAACGATAATATGCGAAACCGAATAAAAGGTTTTAAAGTTTGACAACGATGTTAACATAGATAATAATAGCTTTTGAAATCGGTCCAATGCAAGGCAACATCATAAAGCAAGCAAAGACATCCACAACTAAGCACCTGAGAAAAACATGCTAAAACTGTCAACATAAAGTTGAGTAAATTCGTAGGTTTAAATTTAATATTAAAGGTGGACCACAAGTTCACAGTACGCATGTGACAGTTATAGGAGATACAACTTCACATAAAAAGCATTTACGTTTGCACTAAGCTCATGACACCAAAGCTCAATTTAAAAGGAAGCATTTTATATGCCAAATAGTATTCCCCACCCTAAAGGTATCTGACCAGGATCACCTATTGACATTCCGACATGGTATATATTCGTTTGTTCAGACCTCCGAAACTAGTAAGCGCTACTTATCCGGATAGGGATAATTAGTCCCAATAGATCTATTTACAACATTCTCGCTTACTTAACCAGTACAGTCGGTTAAGCAATTAACGGTTCATGATAATTCGGGCATTAGTGGTCTATTCGCTACTTAGGCAACACGTAATCAGGAAAAGGAAACGTAAAGTAACTGTGTCCATAGTTTAAAAACAAGCAATGTTTCTCACCCCAAAATAGTAAAGTAAAAGTAGTAAAACATGGGGCTATGAACTCACCTTAGCAAAAATGAGCAAATGATAATCACGCAAGTAAAAGATGATATAGAAATCTAGCCGCGACCTAGAATAATAACGCGTCTCAGAATCACGAAAAACATGCCAAGAATTGCACAATATGTTCATCACCAAAAGACATCCATGTGTGTTTGCTTTGTTTTGATTATCAAATCATGACGAAATAAAATCATATAGTTTTTCGTTAAGTTTCGGCGTTTAACCAAAAATTACCATTTTTAGAAAGTTTCTATTTTAGGAAAGTTTTTAGTTTCAAAACGTTAATACCGTCCCCTATATTTATTAAGTTTCCATATTTTCAAAACGCACTAACTAGCCTTAATCGCTTAACTTCTATGTCCGTTTCGCTAAATTTTTACCAAACTTACTATTTTTAGTAACTTTATCGCTTTTCCCAAAATATGCTAACGACGTCTTTAAATGATACTAATCAATAGGTATATGTTTCTATATGTTTCGCTAGTGTTTAGAAAGTCCAAAAATATCCAAAAGTGTTCGAAACTCATTTTACTATTTACATCAGCATACTATTCATCCGGTTTTGTCAAAAAATATTTCAAGTTTCATTTGGCTATAACTTGGTCGTTTTAAATCCAATTTTAATGTGTGATATATGAAAAACAATCTATTCGAAACGAACTCTCCAAAAACTACTTTTACGCCTAATGAAAAAATTTTTAGGTAGACCAAAACCTCAAAACAAATTTGGGACAGCAAGCACTTTTTGCCAAAAACGCAACCAAAATCCACCCAAACTTCACAATAATGTCTAATCTAGCCTAATCTACATTCACAACTAATCCACAACAAAACCACACCTAAATCTAACCTAATCCCTTTATTTTTATTGTTGCAACTCTCATTTAACTCACATCTCACCAAGAACATAATATTTAACTAGTGAAAACAAGGTAACATAATTATTTATAAAATCTTGATTTATAATCTTTCAAAAATTAAAACACAACATATGAATGTATGGATCTTGAACATATAAGAAGAACATAAGAAAAACCACAAAGAAAGATTCAAGATACTTACAAGAATGAAGAACAAGTAGAGAAATCACAAGATCTATACCCCAAAATAATACATCTATAAAACCCAACAACAAATCTTGAAACCCTAACTTTGATTTTGAAGAAAAACCTTTAAACCAAAGAACCAATACTTCAAAACACCTTAGGTGTTCTTAGAAATGAACCTTGTATGCTTGAATTATGCAAGAAATCAAAGATATGAAAACCCTAATAAGGGTGTTTGTTTGTCGTGGCCTAGAGAGCAAAAACAAGGGAAGAGAGAAATTTTTTGAGACTATGAGAAAAGATGAAACCCTAAAGTGAGAAGTGGTTATTATTTATAGGACAAGAGCTAGGGTTTTTAGTCACCACTTGATCAAGTAAGCAACCAACACACATCAAAGGTGTGTGTGTGCCTAGTTCGGCCGAAACAAACCACAAGGACCATAGGGGTTCAATTTTTGAGTCATGGTTCATCATACTTGGTCTTGAATTTGAATATTAGTCAAATGGGGAGTCATGTGATCAAGGGGTCACATGTTCTAGTCTTGCGTAAGGAAATGTTCATGAGAAGGACCTCCTCATATGTCACTTTCATGCACACATGCATGGGGTTTTCAAAAAGATGCTCTTGTATTTAATTTCATGGCTTAAGGTTGCATTTGGTTTGGCCTAGGCGTCTAATATATAACAAGAGAAGAGAGTGACCAAAAATTTTGACTTAATAACATGAGATGGACGATAACTAAAGTTTACACGAAAAGATTTCAAGTTTCCGGGGTTCGGTTAGGTCAAAAACACGAAAAACGCAATTTAAACGTTAAGACGTAAAAATAAATACCGGGAGTGATCATAAACTATGAAACACTTAGAAAAGATAAAATAACTCATATAATATCTAAACTAATCAAAATCCAAAGTCGGGACGTGTCCGATGATGTTTTTCAGATTTACGCGGGTTAACTTCCCGGTAAACTGCCGGATTCAAACGTAACGTATAAAAGTCAAAAATAATTGTCGAAAAAGTTTAAAATATTGACCTAAATTTTTTGGGGTGTGACATTCTTCCTCCGTTAAAGAATCTTTGTCCTCAAAGCTTAAGACGTAGGTTCATGATTAACGAAAAGGTGTGGGTATTTTTTCTTCATTTGATCTTCACGCTCCCAAGTAAACTTAGGCCCTCGTCTCGAATTCCAACGGATCTTCACGATTGGAATGCGGCTCTGCTTTAGCAGTTTAACTTCTCGATCCATAATTTCAACTGGTTCTTCAATGAAATTAAGCTTGTCGTCAATCTGGATCTCATCCAACGGAATAGCTAGTGGTTCGTCTATGAAACACTTCTTCAAATTGGAAACATGAAAAGTGCTATGAATTTGGCTTAACTGCTCTGGGAGTTCTAGTCGATAAGCAAGTGTTCCCACTTTAGCTAGAATCTTGAAAGGTCCAATATAGCGATGGTTCAACTTCCCTCGTTTGCCGAAACGTATCACTCCTTTCCACGGTGACACTTTCAACATGCCTTATCTCTAACCTCAAACTCTAATGGCTTACGTCTCATGTCAGCGTAGCTCTTCTGTCTACTCGTGCAGCTTGAATACGCTTCTTAATCTGAATGATCTTCTCAGTTGTTTCATGAACAATTTCTGGACCAGTGAGCTGAGCGTCTCCAACCTCAGCCCAACAAATAGGCGATCAACATTTTTGGCCGTAGAGAGCTTCAAACGGTGCAGCTTTGATACTCGTGTGATAACTGTTGTTGTAGGAAAACTCCACCAAAGGTAGGTGTCTATCCCAACCTTTCCCAAAATCAATCACACAAGCACGTAGCATGTCCTCCAAGGTTTGGATAGTTCTCTCACTCTGACCATCAGTCTGTGGATGGTAAGCCGTACTAATATCCAATTGAGTACATAGTGCTTCGTTTAACGATTTCCAAAAATGAGAGGTAAACTTACTGTCTCGATCAAAAATAATCGAAACTGACACTCCATGCCTCGAGACTACTTCCTTCAAGTATTGTCTCGTCAACTTCTCTATTGAGTCGGTTTCCTTCATTGGTAAGAAATGAGCAGACTTTGTGAGTCGCTCTACAATTACCCAAATTGTATCTTGACCAAACGTCGTCTTTGACAGCTTAGTAACGAAATTCATAGTAATGTTTTCCCACTTCCATACTGGGATCACAGGTTGAACCAACAAACCAGATGGTTTTTGGTATTCGGCCTTGACTTTGGCACATGTCAAACATTTACTGACCTAGGTGGCAATCTCTGCTTTCATATTCGGCCACCAATACAGCTTCTTTAAATCTTGGTACATCTTGTCCGATCCAGGATGTACTGAATACTTTGACTTATGCGACTCGTGCATAATCAACTCTCTTAAGTTACCTCGACAAGGTATCCAACTTCTCTCATTCAAGCATAACGTTCCATCAGCACGGGGCACAAGCTTCTTAATTATACCACACAGATCTTCTGTTCCATAATTCTCATCCTTTCACGCCTTAACCTGAGCTTCTAAGATATGCACAGGGAGGTTCAGACCAATCGTCAAAACTAAAGCTCAAACTCGTAGTGGCTTATTCCGTTCCTTTCGGCTCAAGGCATCCGCCACCACGTTCGCTTTTCTCGGATGATAATGAATCTCACGGTCGTAGTCGCTCAACAGCTCCAACCATCTACGTTGTCTCATGTTCAACTCTTTCTGATCTAGAATATGTTGAAAACTCTTATGATCAGTGAACACAATGCACTTCGTGCCGTACAAATAATGTCTCCACATTTTGAGAGCAAACACTACAACTTCAAGCTCTAAGTCATGTGTAGTGTAATTCTTTTCATGAATCTTAAGTTGGCGTGATGCGTAGGCTATGACCTTCTCCCTTTGCATCAAAACTGCGCCCAATCCTTTACGAGAAGCATCACAGTAAACCACAAAGTTTTCACTACCTTCGGGTAAAGCCAAAATCGGTGCACTACATAACTTCTGCTTCAACAGTTGAAATGCAGCTTCTGCCTTTTCACTCCAATTAAACTTTACGTTCTTTTGAGTCAGCTTCGTCATAAGTTTGGCAATTTTTTAGAAACCTTCGATAAATCGTCGATAATAGCCAACAAGACCTAGAAATTAACAAATCTCTGTCGGAGTCTTAGGCGATGCCCAATCCTTGATTGACTCAATCTTAGCTGGGTCCACGTGAATGCCTTCCCTATCAATCACGTGACCAAGAAATTGTACCTTCGACAACCAAAATTCACACTTTGAAAACTTGGCATACAATTCCTCCTTTTTAAGTAATTTCAGGATTAACTTAAGGTGTTCTGCGTGCTCTTCTTCGCTCTTGGAGTAGATCAGGATGTCATCAATAAAAACGATCATGAATTTATCTAAGTACGGTTTGCACACCTGATTCATCAGATCTATGAATACCGCCGGTGCGTTGGTCAGTCCAAACAACATCACTTGAAACTCATAGTGACCGTAGCGTGTCCTAAACGCTGTCTTTGAAATGTCTTCCTCTCAAACTCTGAGTTGGTGATAACCAGATCTTAGGTCGATCTTAGAGTAGACTCTTGATCCTTGCAACTGATCAAATAGGTCGTCGATTCTCGAAAGTGGATATCGGTTCTTCACAGTGGGCTTGTTCAACTCACGATAATCGATACACATCCGAAAAGATTCATCTTTCTTTTTGACAAACAAGACCGGGGCTCCCCAGGGTGAGGAACTCAGTCTTACAAATCCCTTGTCAAAAAGTTCTTGTAGCTGAGTAGATAATTCTTGCAGTTCCGTCGGTGCTAATCTATATGGGGCGCGTGCCACACGTGCAGCACCAGGGACCAAGTTGATTTGGAATTCAACTTGTCGCATAGGCGGTAATCCAGGCAAGTCTTCTGGAAAAACCTCTGGAAAGTCTCGTACAGTCGGCACGTTCTCAAGTCGCTTTTCCTCCGACTCGTTCTTGATTTCCTTCTTTGTCACTTGTGCCCGAAAAATTAGGCAACCTCTCTCGATATATTTCTGAGTTTTAGTGCACGATATAATGCTCAACTTTGACTTCTTTCCTTTGCCGTATCTATCACCTTGAACTATCAAAACTTCATCTCCAAAGGGAATTCGTACAATCTTCTCATCACAAACGATCACCGCATGATGGTTTGCTAACCAATCCATGCCAATGATGACGTCAAAGCTACCAAGTTCTACTGGCATTAGGTCAATATTGAATGGGTGGCCTCATAACCCTAACATACAACCTCTAAGTATGGTATTAGTCTCAGAAATTCTCCCGTCGGTTAATTCGACCGCATAGCTAACGTTTAAAGTATCGGGGGTTATATCAAGCAAGGTACTAAAAGTAGTCAACACGAAACTTCTATCGGCACCCGAATCAAATATCATAGAAGCATAATGGTTATTGAGAAGAAACGTACCCTTGACGACATTGGAATCGGGGTTAGCTTCTCCTCCACCCAGCACATATGCTTTTCCTCTTGCTTTACCAACTCCATTCTTGTTTCCAGCCTTATTTCCATGGTTTTGATCTTTCAGCTTTGGGCAATCACTCTTGTAGTGTCCTTGCCTTCCACACTCGTAACAAGTAAAAACTCTCTGATTCACTACTTGACCTCTCTGAGTAGAAGTAGTAGGATTTGTGACCTTACAATCCCGGGTCAAATGTCCAACCTTGTTTGGTGACTACTCCCAGCATAGCATGGTCCTTCCTGAATTATACATAGGTGATCAGGCTATGTATAATTAAGGAATGATGCAATGTTCATTTCGTCAAAACTAGTGTTATGTTTCTCAAAGTTACATGGTATATACAATATGGTTTATAAGATAGCGAAACAATTCAGTAAAAAACAAAAGGACAGATAGTTATATAGTGACACAAAATATTTGGTAAAAGAACGTAAATATAGCTTAAGATTGATAATCAAATAGTGCGCTACGAGGTGAAGACACTTGACAAGTTTATAACGTAAAGCAGTAAGGGGGTTCATAATATGGTATCAAATAGTGTCATTTGACAAGACACCCCAAAAATTTATAAGTGACTAGTAATAGTTGTTTTTAGAAGACACGAAGTTAGTTATAAGATGACGACGACATAGTTTATAATTGACAGCGAAATAGTTTTTAAAACGTCAACGAATTAATTCATGATGGTGACAATGAAACGGTTTGCAAAGAATGACTGCATGTAGTTAATACTAAGGTAGCAATACGCGCGTTTATAAATAACTGACAAAATAGAGTTATAAGAGGGAAACAAATTAGTCATTAAAATGATAAGCCAGATAAGATATAGGTAATAGTAGGATAATTATAGGAGACGGGACAAAACATGGTTTATAAAAATGATATCAAAATAGTGTTAAAAGGTGTTAGCGAAATGGTTTTATAAAATCGGGTAAAAGATGCGCGCTATGAAACACGACAAATGTGTTAAAGTTAAAGACAAGTGTTTGAAAAGTATGTGAAAGGTGATACCAAAATAGTTTTCGAGAAAATCACGTGACAGTTTATAGTGTAAGAGTGAGGGGTCTATAAAATGGTAACAAATGGTCTATGAGTTGACAATCAAATAGCTTATATTGCGACAACGAAATAGTTTATAAAAGATATGAAGTAGTTCGTAAGATGACGTCGAAATAGTTTATAAATGACAACGAAACAGTTCATGAGGTGACAACGAAATGGTTTGTAAGATGACCGTAATGTAACTTTTAATAGGGTAGCAAAAGAGTTCATAAATAACTAGAATATAGGTTATAAGATGGAAATGAATTCATTCATTAAATGATAGCCAGATAAGTTATGAGGTAATAGTAGGATAATTATAAGATGTTGACAAACGGTTTATATAATGATATCAAATAGTTTATAAGGTGTTAGCGAAATGATTTATAAAACTATGGCAAAAGTTTATAAACGTCAACATAATAGGTTAAAAGATGAAAACAAGTAAGTTTGTAAAATGGTTTGGAAAATAGTTTGTGAGATGATAGTAAAATAATTTTTAAGAAAATGACAAAATGGTTTATAGGATGATAACAAAATTGCTTACGAAATGGCACAAGAATAGTTTATAAAATGCTAGCAGCAGAATGATTTGATAAGATGGTAGTAAGTTAAGGAGTAGCTTACATAAATAAATAGAGAAATTAAGTGTAATTGACGGAATCGTCATGACACATACATTAACAAGAAATTTAAAACATCCACTCAATACAACAAAATTTATAGAAAAGTACTAATGCGAATAGAGTCTAAGAAGACTTTGACTTAGGTCACTAGGTAAGGCGGGAAGATCTCTTCTCAAGCATTGGTCTTGTCTTTGACGACACTAGAGTTCTCGTGAGTTTTTTCATTCCAAATTTGGTTCACTTGGTTCTGATTTCTCAACTTCTGGCATTCATTCCTAAAATGTCCTAGCCTTCCACATTCATAGCAAGTGATGGTAGCCTTTGGATTTGCCACGTGGGTTCTCTGGTTCATTGTAGCAACGGATGGCTTACAATCCCTAGTCATGTGGCCAACCCTCTTACAATTATTACACTTCACAGTACACAACCCAACATGATGCAACTTACACTTGTTGCAGTAAGGTAAATTCCCAGCATAAGCCCTCCTTTTATTGGATCCAATAGTGTAAGCTCTTGTCACACTCGATTTCTTACAGGGTGGTTGTCGTGGCACACGGTTATCCTTTGGTTAGTTCTCAAACTTCCTCTTGTTGTTAGCATTCTTTTCTACCGTGATTTCTTGTCATATGATCTGATTCATCGGATCGTGAGTCATGCGGATTTTTATCTCGTAGATAGCGATAGCTTCAATAGCATCACTAACTTGTTGAGCTACAATCTGGTTAATCTCTGCAGAAGTCATTCCTTGTCTTGATGCTGACATTCTCTTCAAAATTAAGATAAGTAAAAGAAAGATAAAGTAAGTCGGTTTCCCCAAAGTCGTGTCCTAAAGATGAAATGTTGCAAGGTGACGGTTTAAAGTCATGTTCAACTTAATCGGTATGCTTCTAGGTGATAGTATGAGACGACATAGGAGTTTCAAAGGTGAGGGACGGGGCTCACTTGCATTCGGGTTTGGATAGTACGATAACATAGAGTCGGAAGACTGTGACAAGTTTCGATGTTATGTAAAAATGTATATTGTAAATTTACAAAAAGTTTTAATGACCATCGTATCACTCACGATGTCTTGAGAAACGTTTAGAGACCATTGTGTAACTCATAGTGTCTTGGGGGAAAGATCTATTATTTATATAAATAACTTTTATATAAAACCAACGAGAAAATCTACGTAAGGCAAAATAAACGTAATATAATTATGGAAATGTATTATACTTAATACTCGTATACTTATCGATAGTAATTATATACGTAAGCAAGTAAACACGTAGGATCACATACTGGTTATAGACCAGACCTAAATATACTACCTGGTTCTCTATAACCTTGGCTCTGGATACCAATCTGTCACACCCCCAAACGGGGCCTAGATTGAAACACGTGTCTGGGGGCATGACGTCATAGTACACATCACACAAGATACAAAGAACGACCTCTAAGGGTACGTTTGAAAATCCAACATCGTTGCATTAATTAAAATAGATAAAGTTTTACATAGGCCCAAAGATAAAATTCGGAAGCGATTAAAGGTTTTAAAGCTTGACAACGATATTTAAAAATAGAAGATAATAATTCTTGAAAATAGGTCCAATGCATGGCAGCCCCAAATAGAAAGCAAAGACATCCACAGCTAAGCACCTGAGAAAAACATGCTAAAACGGTCAACATAAAGTTGGTGAATTCTTAGGTTTGAAATTTAGTATTAAAAGTGAACCACAAGTTCACAGTACGCATGTGACAGTTATAACAGATACAACTTCACATAAAAAGAAATTTACGTTTGCGCTAAGCTCATGACACCGAAGCTCAATTTAAAAGAAAGCATTTTATATGCCAAATAGTATTCCTTGCCCTAAAGGTATTTGACCAGAATCACCTATTGACATTTCAACATAGTATATATCCGTTTGTTCGGACCTCCGAAACTAGTAAGCGCTACTTACCCGGATAGGGATAATTAGTCCCAATAGATCTATTTACAACACTCACGCTTACTTAACCAGTACGGTCGGTTAAGAAATTGATGGTTTATGATAATTCGGGAATTAGTGGTCTATTCGCTACTTAGGCAACACGTAATCAGGAAAAGGAAACGTAAAGTAACTGTGTCCAATGTTGAAAACAAGCAATGTTTCTCACCCCAAAATAGTAAAGTAAAAGTAGTAAAACATGGGGCTATGAACTCACCTTAGCAAGATGAGCAAATGATAATCACGCAAGTAAAAGATAATATAGAAGTCTAGCCGCGACCTAGAATAATAACGCGTCTTAGAATCACTAAAAGTATGCCAAGAATTGCACAATACGGTCATCACCAAAATACATCCATGTGTGTTTTTGCTTTAGTTTGATTATCAAATCATGATGAAATAAAATCATATAGCTCTTCGCTAAGTTTCGACGTTTAACCAAAAATTACTATTTTTAGTAAGTTTCTATTTTAGGAAAGTTTTTAGTTTCAAGATGTTAATACCGTCCCCTATATTTATTAAGTTTCCATATTTTCAAAGCCCAATAACTAGCCTTAATCGCTTAACTTCTATGTCCGTTTCGCTAAGTTTTACCAAACTTATTATTTTTAGTAACTTTATGGCTTTTCCCAAAATATGTTATTGACGTCTTTAAATGATACTAATCAATATATGTGTGTTACTATATGATTCGCTAGTGTTTAGAAAGTCCAAAAATGTTCGAAAGTGTCCGAAAACCTAGTTTACTATTCACATCAGCAACTATTCATTTGGTTTTGTCAAAAAATGTTTAAAGTTTCATTTGACCATAACTTGGCCGTTTTAAGTCCGATTTTAATGCGTGGTATATGAAAAACTATCTATTCGAAACAAGCTCTTTAAAAACTACTTTTACGCCTAATGAAAACATTTTTAGGTCGCTGATGTACGTATAATATACAAGTATAAAGAAATTCACTAATAATCCTTGATGACAAAGATTAAAAGCAAAATCTACTCAAAATATCGTACGTTAACCGGTAAGTGTTCACCGGGTCGTTTATACCCCAAGAATTATGAATTGAAACTCCGTTTTTATTTGGATAATGAATTGAATTGATCTAAGATCTTTAATTTCACAAACTAATTCCTACTAATGGGCAAATAAAGGCACATTTAAATCAATTATAAGAAAAATGCATAAAAACGTTAACGGGAAACGTAAAAACGTACACTTAAATCTAAATTGAGCAAAAATGAACCAAAAAGGGCCAACCTAATTTTCCTAGATGCTAAAAGACTAAAAATGATTTTTAGAAAAAGAAATTTATTTTGTTGATTTTTATTCTATTTTTAATGAATTTTTAAAGTTTTTAAACTAATTAATGCAAGAAAAATACTAAACTATAATTTAAAAATCTAGGAAAATTACTAAAAATTGCTAATGATGAAAAGTACACAGGAAAGTTAAAAACTCAAAAGTTGCTTAAACGAATAAGCTCTGAAAAATAGATTAAGCACTCGAAGTGCTTATTTTATAAAAGAGCTCAAAAAGGATTAAAAGAAATGTTTGTGCACCCTTGGACGTAAAAGTCCCAAGGGCGCAGTGGTGTTGGTGTGTGGTATAAAGGGTTGAGACTAGGAAGAGGTCTTGGGATCGAGCCTTGCTCACCCAAAACTTCCCTAATTTCCCTTTTTTTTCTTTTGCAAAACTTTTTAAACAAATTTAAAGAACAAATTATAATAAGCAAATTTTATAAAAGAAACTTTTTGTTAAACTTAAGCAATAAGCCAGAAATTAAGCCTAAAAGTAACATAGCATTAAGGTTGCACCATTTGAAGCACTATGTCGAAAGTGTCGTTCACCCGTGTGTCGGGCAGAGGTTGAAAGTTCACTCACTGGTCCAGAATTAGTGCAAGAATCAACGGAGAGGATCATCCAGATCAAACAAAGGATTCAAACCGCTCGAGATCGACAAAAGAGCTACGCCGATTTAAAGCGTAAACCGATGGAGTTTCAAGTTGGAGATAAAGTTATGCTAAAGGTTTCGCCTTGGAAAGGGGTCGTACGTTTTGGCAAACGGGGGAAGTTAAACCCCAGATATGCTCGGACCTTTCAAGGGTTTTTTGTTGGAAAAAGGTTGGAGCGTTGCTTACAAAACTTGCGCTTCCTCAAGAAGCTGAGCAGGGATCCACAATACGTTTCATGTATCCAACTTGAAGAAATGTTTATTTCTTTGTGGAACGATCCCATTAGTCGTTCCGTTGGAAGGACTCCAAGTGGATGACAAGCTTCATTTTGTTGAAGAGCCTGTGGAAGTCATGGATCGCGAAGTCAAGCAATTGAGGTGAAGCCGTGTCCTAATTTTCAAGGTTCGATGGAAACTCTAGGGCGGCGGCCTGAGTTTACATAGGGGATCGTTGAAGATAATTCAGGAAGAAATATCCACACATCCTTCACCAAGACTACAACCCGTCGTTCAAGTGCCGTCTTGTGATTAAGCCTTGAGGACAAGGCTCATTTAACGGGGGAAGACTATAACACCTCGTGTTTTAGGTCATTGTATGACATTATGTAATCACAAATTTATTTTTAGGATTTTACGCGTTTGCTTTAAACCGTAAACGTAAGTTAAATCGCTCGTAAACTAAAAAATGATCATTAAATGTAAACCGGGCATTAAACGATTAAATGTTTACAATCAAGCAAGTGTATATGATATATTATGAGGATGATTAATAACATTGTTCATATATTTTTTATGGCTACGTAATATGCTTACGTTTCGCGATTTAAACGCGTTTCGCATCCGGAATGCACCAAAACATAACTACGCTTTAACGGACTACCCATGATTATACCAATAACCCTAAAATAATAAATTCATCCCAAATGGGAGCCTATGTGGCCAAAATTTCAAGGATAGGACCAAGAATTATCAACTTGCTCAAAATATCTAGGTTAAGATAAGGATCATAGGGAACCACTCTTACACCATGAACTACCTTGGAATAATTAACCTTGTGCAAGGGTTAGAAAGTGACCATGGTTAGGTTAATTATATTTTTCACTATAAATAGCATGCATGCACTCTTTCTTTCATAAACACTTAACCAAAAATCACAAAAATCTCTCCTTTGTCCTCTCTATACCCCACGGCTCAAAATAGTTATTTTGGGTAATCCATTGCTTGATTTTCTATCATTATACAAGCATACTCACATCATACTTAAGGTATTCTAAGGTGGTTCCAAGGTTTGGTTCACCATTTGCAAGGAAGGAATCAAGAAAAGAAAGAATGGAGTTTACTTGGGAAAAAATTTTGGGGTTTCATTCTAATTTTTCAAGGACAGAGTCTTGATCACAAGGGTGGTGATTGGTTTTCTTTTCTCTACTCATCCACACAAGGTTATATATAAAGCTTAATCATTTCATAACTAAGATTTTATGTGTTCATATGTCTATATTAGTTAAATCAAATCTAGGTAACTTTTGGAATATGTAAAATGGATTTCTAATATGATTAATGCTTTTGTACACTTATTTACATGTTCATTGGATATCATGTTAAAAGGAATGTATAAGTGTTTTAACATGTGCTTAAGTGTAAACATGTTTAAGTGCAAATTAGGGTTTCTAAAAGTCAATTATGAGTTACAAGTAAAAATGGTAAAATAACATGTTAATCTTGTTATTCTTGGACTCACCTAAAACAAAACATGACCTAAATTGGACCCTAATAATATGTGAGACATAAGATATTAGGGTCTAATGGAGTTTGTGTAACAAAATTGGTAAAGCTAAAAAGTCCTAAAAACAAGTTTTAAACACATTTTGGGAAAAAATATCTTAAGGGGCTGTTTGTAATTCGAAATTTACATATATGTTTTATGATTTTATAAAATACTACATGTCACAAGGATCGAGGGGTCATAAAGAACTCGAAAAACCGATTAATAACGAAGAAGATACGCCATTTACAAGTTTACGGATAGTTATTACTTTTTTAAAACAATTTTTATACAAAAATACTATTAATTACAGAATTTATACTTTATAAAACATCAATAATATGATAAAAACTTTCAATACGAGAACGTGTTCGAAAGAATCACTAAAAACGGAGCTATAACGAATAAGATACGGCTCTAAAACTGGGTTTTTTTTCTAGGTTAATTAAAAGTATAAAAATGATTTATAAACTGTTATATGGAACAGTAAAAACACTAGTTTCATCTACAGAATCTCAAAAACCTAAGATGTGATTTATGGATCAACTCGTATTAATACGAAAGCTTGTGGGCGTTATAAGGGAAACGGAGAAACGGGCTTTAACCGAAAGAAGTTATGTCATTTTTATAAAGGCGTAATTAATAACGTTTTTACTTGTATTATTACGATTTCACTTAAAAACAAATAATGTGTGATATAGCTATATTAGATTATATGTTATTAGTTTCAAAGTGCTATATTATAGGAATTTCATATGGTTGGCTTCTTCGGATGGGTATTGAACGAGTTGTTGTGTTTACGATTTAAAGTGTCCTACTACTCGTTACGGGTCAGTCATGACCTCTTAAAAGTATGATAGCCCGAAGATGTACGATGTGATTACTATATAGGATTATTTACTGTTGTTGTAGGAAAAAGTGCTTGAATACTGATTCGACCTTTATTACTAGTTGCTATTCGTGCGTTAGCGTGAAGCGTTTTTACTTGGGATATTTTGTTATCAATTTACTCATCGAGGTGTAGTTCATAGCCCCAATCTGTTTTACAATTATTAAATTAAGTTTTTGGTGGTGAGAAGAAAAATATGCTATGTTTTACAAATTTGGACGCAAGTGTACATTTTATCATGATTACGTTTTGCCTAAGTAGCGATAACCCACTATGCCCATGAATCATGAACTGTCAATTACTAGAATGTGAGCGCGAATGATTATAGATAGATCTATTTGGTTTGACCTACCGTTCGGGTGGACTAGCATATTCACTGGAAACGAACGTATATCATGTCGGATACTGGATGTTACGGTTGAACATCATCACGGGCAATGTAGGCAATATTTATATATTGTATTCAATTATGTCGAGCTTCGGTGTCATGAGCTTAGGTAAACGTAATTACATTTTGTGATGTCTGCATCTGTTGCATTATCACTGGGAAAGTCTTGCGGTCCTGCATATACATTTACATAAACCTATGAAATTCACCAACTTTATGTTGACGTTTTTAAATGCAATGTTTTTCAGGTCATTAAGATGAGGTGCGGAAGGTTACATGGTGGTCTTATATTATGAAGTCATGCATTAAAGATTTAGTCCCATTCATTTTGTGTATCCTGTTTGGGCTGAAAAATCTTTGTAATAATATCAAGTAAACAAGTTAAAGCTTCAGGCTTTTGTAACTCTATGACTTTATTAAATCCAATGTATCAGTTTTAAACGACTTTTTGGTCGTTCTTATATTATCTTGTGTTGTTGATCTGAGAAGTAACACGCCCCGTACACCTTATTCCGCCTGCGACCCTTATTTGGGGGTGTCTACAGATATAATCAATGGAGAGGGTGAACGAAATTTTTGACTTACGAACATGAGATGGACGATAACTAAAGTTTACACGAAAAGATTTCTGTTTTCGGGGTTCCGTTAGGTCAAAAACGCGAAAAACGCAATTTAAACGTTAAAGCGTAAAAATAAATACCGGGAGTGATCGTAAACTACGAAACACTTATAAAAGATAAAATAACTCATATAATATCTAAACTAATCAAAATTCGAAGTCAGATCGCGTCCGATGACGTTTTTCAAATTTACGCGGGTT
This sequence comes from Tanacetum coccineum, assembly GCA_026074375.1. NCBI lineage: Eukaryota > Viridiplantae > Streptophyta > Magnoliopsida > Asterales > Asteraceae > Tanacetum > Tanacetum coccineum. The sequence continues at coordinate 36,753 of BQNB010004453.1, read as the reverse complement.
AACTTCCCGGTAAACTGCCGGATTCAAACATAACGTATAAAAGTAAAAAATAATTGTCGAAAAGTTTGAAAATATTGACCTAAAATTTTCAGGGTGTGACGTTCTTCCCCCCGTTAAAGAAGCTTTGTCCTCAAAGCTTAAGATGTGGACGAAGGGTTAATGAAAAGATGAGGGTACTTTTTCTTCATTTGGTCCTCGCGCTCCCAAGTAAACTCGGGCCCTCGTCTCGAATTCCAATGGACCTTCACGATTGGAATGTGGCTTTGCTTTAGCCATTTAACTTCTCGATCCATAATTTCAACTGGTTCCTCAATGAAATTAAGTTTGTCATCAATCTGGATCTCATCCAACGGAATAGCTAGTGGTTCGTCTCTGGAACAATTCTTTAAAGTGGAAACATGAAAAGTGTGCTATGAACTTGGATTATTGCTCTGGGTAGTTCAAGTGGATAAGCAAGGTTCCACTTTAACAAGAATCTTGGAAAGTTCTAATATAACGCTGGGTTCAACTTTCCCTTTTGCTGAACAACGTATCACTCCTTCCCAAGGTGATTGCCTGTAACATGGAACCTTACCACCAATTAGAATTTCTAGTGTTATGCATCTCATGCCCACATAATTCTTTTAATGATCACGATTACCTAAATCGTGTCGTAACTGCTTGTTGTCTTTGGTAGTCTTGTGATAAAATCCATGGCTATATTTTCCCATTTCCAATGGGGTATTTCTGGTTGTACTAGTAAACCGGATGGCTTCTGGTAATCGTCCCTCATCTTTAGACATGTCAAGCACTTGCTGACATAGGTGGTGATGCATGCTTGCATATCGGGCCATTGGTACAACCACTTAAGATTATGATATATCTTATCCGATTCTAGGGTGGATGAAATAGTTAGGTTTGTGTGACTCATGCTGGACCAATTCTCCTAAGTCTCTAACGCGTGGGAACCAACTCCTCCTCCTAATGCAGAGAGTTCCATCACGATGATTCTCAAACTCTTTGTCCATACCATGAAGGTTTTCATCTTTAACGTTATCTTTCTTGAGAGCTTCTACTTGTGCCTCATGAATCTGTGGCGGTAGGTTTGAATTAATGGTCATCACTTAGGCTCTCACCCTAAGAGGCTTAGCTCGTTCATTTCTGCTTAGAGCATCTGCCGCAACGCTTGCTTTTCCAAGGTGATATCGAATCTTACCATCAAAATCATTGAGCAATCTTAACAATCTACGTGGTCTCATGTTCAATTCCTTTTGATCTAGAATGTGTTGTAATCTCTTATGGTTTGTAAACATGTTATGCTTTATGCCATCCAGGCAGTGTTCCCAAATCTTGAAACTAAACACTATTTCTCCTAATTCTAGGTCGTGTGTCGAGTAGTTCTTCTAATAAACTTTCAGTTGTCGGGAGTCGTAAACTATCACCTTCTCCTTCTGCATCATTATAGACCTAATCCATTATGCGAGGCGTTATTTTAAACATGAAGCTTTTCTTTCTGTCGGGTAATGCTAAAATCGGTGCACTACAAAGTTCCTACATTAACAGTTGAAAGGCTTCCTCTCCTTTCTCTTCCCATTCATATTTCACATTTACTGGAGTTAGTTGGTTTTGAGGTTTCTCTATCCTAGAGAAACCTTCAATAAATCGTTGGTAGTAACCAGAAGACTATAATTTTGTATCTTCGTTGGGAGTCGTAGTGTTGCCAATCCTTGCTTGACTCAATCTTGCAGGAATCAAACGTGATGTCTTGACTATCAAAAACTCGTGGCCAAGAATTGCACTTTCGGGAGACAGAATTTGCACTTAGAGAATTTGGCGTACAATTCCTTATTCTTAAGCAATCCCAAGATAAGCCTAAGGTGTTCCTCGTACTCCTTGTTTCTGCTTGAGCAAATCGAGATATCATCGATGAATACTATCACAACTTATCTAAGTGCGGTTTGCACACTCGATTCATGAGATCCATGAATACCCCTAGTGTGTTAATCAAACCAAATGGCATGACCTGAAACTTAAATTATTCATAACGGGTCCTAAATGCAGTCTTAGAATATCATTTTCTCGAACTCCTATTAGTGGTCACTAGTCCTTAGGTCGATTTTCGAGTAAACGCTAAATCCTCATAGTTGATCAAAATGATCACTTATACTAGGTAATGATAACGGTTCTTCACGGTTAGTTTGTTCAATTCTCGACTGTCGGTGTACATCTTGAAGGATCCATCCTTCTTTTTGACTAACAATATCGGAGCTCCCCAGGGTGAGGAACTCGGTCTTATAAATCCTTTTGAGTATACGACATACTATGCCAAAGACGGTCAACTCTCTTTCTCTCAACACATAACATGCCTTTGAGTCTCAAGTTATCCCGCTCCAACATATCAATCTAATCAAATAACTCTACTTACTAGCAACTATCGCTGCATTCCATCACTCCCTATTGCTTCGATTCCGTTAAACGTGTTCATCATTCTTAAGGTATACGAACAATTTTTTTATCCAAATGATCATGGCGTGGTACCTTTTCAATCATTCACACAATTGATTACGTCGAAACATACCAAGGTTTCTATGGGTTATTAAGTCTATCTTGAATAGATGATCGGAAAACCAGTATTCATCTCATATGATAGTTTCACAACGTCTAGATTCTTTCCGTCGGCTAACTCAACAGGGTATTTAGTGTCTACAGTAGATGGGACGATGCCACTTAAAGAGCCAAACTCAACGGAGGTGAGGCTTCTATCAACTAGGTTCTTGCACTTGCAATTAAGTTACGTCCTTTGTTTAACTTCTGGGTCCATCAAAGTTTTGTAGGTACATGGTAAAAATCTCAAAATTACGTGATTTTAACTCACGAAAAGGTAAGAATATGAAGGAAATCTCTATTTCTACTTGGGTATTAATCCAACTAGAGTGATAAGTGGATTTTGTTTCTAAGTTTTACAATCCATAATTATCGTGACTACGAGGTGTAGGATTCGGTCTCTCGGCTAAGGGTATGGTGTTTCTATATGCTAAGGTTTTTAGAGAAAATACTTGCTTAGTTATGACGCTTACGAATATGATTTAGAATACATTGTGGACCGACAGACTCACGAAGACGCACGTAAAATATTAATTAAAGCACGAGTTCGATATAAGCCCGTTTGACAATGTAGAGAAAAGAAAGAATATAAAAAATGGAAAGTAAGGGTTAAATTGACAAAATTTATGGTGACTATCCCAGCATAGATGGTTCCTTCATGAAATTATACATAGGTAATCAGGGTATGTGTAATTAAGGACTAACGATTACAATGTTTCATTTCGTCAAAATAGTGTTTGTTTCTCCAAGTTACATGGTATATGCTCTATGGTTTATATGATAGCGAACAACAGTTTTGTAAAACAAAGAAAGGATAGTTTATATAGCGACACAAAACATTTTGTAAAATAACGTAAAATAGCTCAAGAGGTGGTATCAAAATAGTTTACGAGAAAGTCACTTGACGGTTTATAACGTAACAGTAAGGGGGTTCATAATATGGTATCAAATAGTTTACGAGTTGACAACCCAAAAATTTATAAAGTGACAACGTAATAGTTTGTAGAAGACACGAAGTAGTTCATAAGATGACGACGACATAGTTTATAATTTGACAGCGAAATAGTTTGTAATACGTCAATTGAATAAATTCATGAGGTGCAATGAAAATATACGGTTTGTAAAATGCTGCAAAGTAGTTTATAATAGGGTAGCAAAAGAGTTTATAAATAACTGCAAAATAGGTTATAAGATGGAAACAAATTAGTTCATTAAATGATAGCCAGATAAGCTATAAGGTAATAGTAGGATAATTATAGGAGATTGACAAAACGGTTTATAGAATGATATCAAAATAGTTTAAAAGGTGTTAGCGAAATGGTTTATAAAATAATGGCAAAAGAGTTTATGAACGATGACAAAATGAGTTAAAGATAAAGACAAGTTAGTTTGAAAAGTGATTGTGAAAGTAGTTATGAGATAGCACTAGAACAGCTTATAAAACAACGGTGAAACAGTTTATGTTAATGAAGTAGTTTATAAGATTCCCACAAAATGGTTTATAGGATGACAGGAAAACGGTTTATATAAAATACTAGCGGAATGGTTTATAAGATAATAGCAAAATGGTTTGGAAGGCGCTAGTGGAACGTCTTATATTAATGATAGCAAAATAGTTTATAGGGTGACGACGTAACAATTTATAAGATGGTAACAAAATGCTTTTATAGAATGGTATTAAAATAGTTAATACACTGTCAGCAAAATGGTTCGCAGACTGATGGTAAAGTAGTTTATAAAATGTCTCTAAAATAGTTTATGAGGTGACACTAGACTGGTTTATAAATGATAGTGAAATGGTTTATAAGGTGTTGAAATACACAGGAAGCTATCAGCTAAACGGTTTAAAAGCTGGCGGTAAAATAGTTTATAACGCGACAACTACTATGTTTATAAGACGACACTAAAATAGTTCATAGGATAACATACAATTAGTTTTATAATGACACTAAAATAGTTCATAGTATAACGTCCAATTAGTCTATAACAGTAAAACGGTTTATAAAATATAGTTAAATGGGTTGTTAAGACAGTATTATATTTGAGAGTTTCTTCATCAATTATTTGAGAACTTAAAGTGTAACTAACAAAATCGCCATGACACAAAATGAACAGGGGGTTTAGAAACATCCACTCAATACACGAAATTTAAAGGGAAGTACTAGTGTAAAACTCTTAGGGGTTACGGTCCAAGTCTATTTAGGTTCTACTAGGGACTATAGGAAATCTCTCTTTAAGTATCAACATTATCTTTGACGACCTTGGAGTTCTCGCGAGCTTTTACTTTCTAAATACGGTTCGCACTGTTCGGATTTTGACAATCACTCTTGTAATGTTCTAATTTTCCACACTCATAATAGGTATTTCAGGTTTCTAAATGTTTTACCCACTGCGGCATCTAAGTTGTTTTAAACTGGTTTCCTACAATCTTACTTCGGTCCATGGCCAACTCTCTTGTAGTTATTGCATTTACAGTGCACAGTTCAGTGAGGCGCAACTTACGTTCGTTGTAGAAGGGTAACTTTTCTACATATCCAATTTTGTTATTTGGTCTAGCAATGTAAGCTCTCGCGACCTTTTGTCGTTATCTTGTGTTGGCATTCCTTGCCACCATTGACTTGCTAACGTACACATGAGTCAACATGGGTTTGCCTCATAAAAACAATAGCTTTATAGCATAGCAATTTAGTGGGTTATAATACACTTGATTAGGGATGAGCATACCGGACCGTCGACCGGACCGGACCGAACTGGACCGACCGGACCGAAGGTATTTCAGTCCGGTCCGCGGTCCGGTATTTTGGACCAATTCGGTCTTCGGTCCGGTCGGTCCGGTCTGGTCCGACCAAAAACCCGATGATAATGCCGTGTAGAACGGGACCGGACCGTACCATTTTGGTCCGGTCCGTGGTCCGGCAATATGGACCATTTCGGTCTTTGGTCCGGTCCGGTCTTGGCTGGTCCGGTCTGGTCTAGGACATATGCTTACCCCTACACTTGATCCTTGTGGAACTCGTTCCTTGTCTTGTTGCCGTCATTCTCTTTAAATCAAAATAGATAAAAGAAAAATAAAATAAGTCCGGTTCTGAAAGTCGCGTTTCCAAAAGTGGAATGTTACGAGGTGACGGGTTAAAGTCATGTTCAACTTAATCGGCATGTTTCTAGATGACGGTATGAGACGACGTAGGAGAAATAAAAGTATGGGACGGGTGCTCAACTCGCATTCGGGTTCGGACAGTAAGATAACGTAGGGTCGGAAGACTGTGACAAGTTTCGATGTTATGTAAAATAGTATATTGTAAATTTATGAAGAAGTTTTAATGACCATCGTATCACTCATGATGTCTTGAGAAACGTTTAGAGACCATTGTGCAACTCACAATGTCCTGGGGAAAGATCTATTATTTATATAAATAACTTTTATATAAAACCAACAAGAAAATCTACGTAAGGCAAAATAAACGTAATATAATTATGGAAATGTATTATACTTAACTATCTGTTTTTAGCTTATCGATAGTAATTATATACGTAAGCAAGTAAACACGTAGGATCACATACTAGTTATAGACCAGACCTAGATATACTACCTGGTTCACTATAACCTTGGCTCTGGATACCAATTTGTCACACCCCCAAACGAGGCCTAGACGGAAAACACATGTCTGGGGGCGTGACGTCATAAGACACATCACACAAGGTACGTTTAAAAATCCAACATCGTTGCATTGATTAAAATAGTTAAAGTTTTACATAGGCCCAACGATAATATGCGAAAGAGAATAAAAGGTTTTAAAGTTTGACAACGATGTTAACATGAATAATAATAATTCTTGAAAATCGGTCCAAGGCAACGGCACACAACAAGCAGCAAAGACATCCATAGTTAAGCACCTGAGAAAAACATGCTAAAACTGTCAACATAAAGTTGAGTGAATTCATAGGTTTGAATTTAGTATTAAAAGTGGACCACAAGTTCACAGTACGCACGTGACAGTTATAACAGATACAACTTCACATAAAAAGCATTTACGTTTGCACTAAGCTCATGACACCGAAGCTCAATTTAAAAGGAAGCATTTTATTGCCAAAATAGCTATTCCTTCGCCACTAAGGTCATCTGACCACGGATCACTATTGACATCCTACATTGGTATATATGTTTGTTCGGACCTCCGAAAACTAGTAAGCACTACTTACCCGGATAGGATAATTGTCCCCACCCCCCCCCCCCCCCCCCCCCCTTATAGAATCTATATACAACATTCGTCTTTCTAGCGGCTTACTTACACCAGTTACGGTCAGTAAGCAATTGACGGTTCATGATAATTCGGGCATTAGTGGTCTATTCGCTACTTAGGCAACACGTAATCAGGAAAAGGAAACGTAAAGTAACTGTGTCCATAGTTTGAAAACAAGCAATGTTTCTCACCCTAAAATAGTAAAGTAAAAGTAGTAAAACATGAGGCTATGAACTCACCTTAGCAAAATGAGCAAATGATAATCACGCAAGTAAAAGATGATATAGAAATCTAGCCGCGACCTAGAATAATATCGCGTCTTAAAAACACGGAAAGTATGCCAAGAATTGCACAATATGTTCATCACCAAAATACATCCATGTGTGTTTACTTTAGTTTGATTATCAAAATCATGACGAAATAAATCATATAGTTTTTCGTTTAAGTTTCGGAGTTTAACAAGAAGTTTATATTTTAGAGAAAGTTTCTATTTTAGAAAGTTTTTTGGTTTTAAAAGTTTTAATACCGTCCCCTATATTTATTAAGTTTCCATATTTTCAAATGCACTTATAACTAATCGCTTTAACTTTCATGTCCGTTTTCGCTAATTTTACCAAAACTTTACTATTTTTAGTAACTTTAACGCTTTTCCTAAAATATGTTAACGACGTCTTTAAATGATACTAATCAAATAGGGTAGGTGTTTACTATTGTTTCGCTAGTGTTTAGAAAGTCCAAAAATGTCCGAAAACTCATTTTACTAATCACATCAGCACACTATTCATTTGGTTTTGTCGAAAAATATTTCAAGTTTCATTTGGTTATAACTTGGTCGTTTTAAATCCAATTTTAATGTGCGATATATAAAAAACTATCTATTCGAAACGAGCTCTTCAAAAACTACTTTTACGCCTAATGAAAACATTTTTAGGTCGACCAAAACCTCAAAACAAATTTGGGACAACAAACACTTTTTGCAAAAAACACAACCAAAATCCACCAAAACTTCACAATAGTGCCTAATCTAGCCTAATCTCCATTCACAACTAATCCACAACAAAACCAAACCTAAAATCTATCATAATCCCTTCATTTCTATTGTGAACAACTTCATTCAATCTTCATCTCACCAAGAATATAATATTTAACTAGTGAAATAAAGTAGTATCATTATTTATGAAATCTTGTCTTTAAAATCTTTCAAAAATTAAAACACAACATATGGATGCATAGATCTTGAACATATAAGAAGAACATAAGAAAAACCACAAAGAAAGATTCAAGATACTTACAAGAATGAAGAACAAGAAGCAATAACACAAGATCTATACCCAAAATTACTAGATCTTGAAAAACCCTAAATAATAACCGAACCTTAATTTGTAGATCTTAAAGAAAACCCTTAAATCAATCGAAACCAATACTTGAAAACACCTTAGGTAACATTAGAAATGAACTTAGTATGCTTGGATTATGCAAGAAATCAAAGAAAATGGGAACCCTATAAGGGTGTTGGTTGGCCATGGGTTTCAAGAAGACAAGAGGGGGAGAAAGAAATTTTTGAAGGCTTGCATGATTATGAAACCCTAAGTTATGATATGTGATGGTATTTATAGGCCAAGAGCTAGGTTTTGACTTGTCAAGTGAAGTAAAAGTGACCAACACACACCAAAAGTGTGTGTGTGTGTGTGGTTCGGAAATAGGCAAGGCACAAGGACCATGTGGTTCAAAATTTTTGATCAAGGTTCATGAATTAGGTCTTAAATTTGAATTTTAAGTCAAATGGAGTCAAAAGGTGCAAGTAATCACATGGCGTTGTCAAACTTGAGAAATTGTGCATGAGAAGGACTCTCTCATGTGTCACTTTCATCCACATGCATGAGAAGTTCAAGAAAAGATGTCATTTAATTAATTTCAAGGCTTATGGTGCATTTGGTTTAGGTTTAGGCGTCCACAATATATCAAGAGAAGAGGGTGAACGAAATTTTTGACTTACAAACATGAGATGGATGATAACTAAAGTTTACACGAAGAGATTTCGAGTTTTCGGGGTTCCGTTAGGTCAAAAACGCGAAAAACGCAATTTAAACGTTAAAGCGTAAAAATAAATACCGGGAGTGATCGTAAACTTCGAAACACTTAGAAAAGATAAAATAACTCATATAATATCTAAACTAATCAAAATCCGATGACGTTTTTCAGATTTACGCGGGTTAACTTCCCGGTAAACTGTCGAATTCAAACGTAAGGTATAAAAGTCAAAAATAATTGTCGGAAAGTTTGAAAACATTGACCTGAAATTTTTGGAGTGTGACATGTAGGATCCGGCCATAAGGTTTATTTAGGTAGAAAAATGATTAAATTTTGTGTATTGGGTATAAAAGTGAGTATTTGTTTGAATATAGATAGGTATAGGTGCTTTCGGGTATGCCTAAATGTATTTTATTGCGAAACGTAAACGCTTTACGTAACCAATAAAAATAAAATATGAAAAGTTATAAATTATCCTTGTAATAATTATATAACACTTTCTTGACGTAAACTTTTACTTGTTTGATGCCCGTTTACGTTAAATGATGATTTTTAGTTTATGTAATTTAACTAAACGATGAAAATTAAAAGCAAACGCGTAAAACTCTAAAAATAAATAATGGGAAATATTGAGTCGTAAAATGACCTGAAATAACGGATTATTACAAATATTATGGTCCGCTTTACCCGTAGGCTCGCGGCTCTGCTTTGTGACCCTCATGTATGGTCCGCTTTGCCCGTAGGCTCACGACTTTGCTTTGTGGCCCTCATGTGAAGACTTCCCGGCAGGTCACCCAAACTAATACTACTTTTACATGAGCACGCTTAACTACCAATTCCTAGGAACCTCACTCGCAGTAGACCACAAAACGCGTTGTTTCATTGTAAAGCGAATGTTCTCTCATGAACCCAACATCTCTCGAGGCCACAACCGATGTAGGATTTGCCTAGGGTGTTACAATCATCCCCTACCCCAGGGAATCATCGTCCTCGATGAGGTTTTCCCCACCATCCTAAATGGCTCAGGTTTGGCTTTGATGCCACTTGTAACACTCCGCCTTACTCGGATCACAATATTGTCCGCTTTGCCCGCAGGCTCACGGCTTTGCTTTGTGTCCCTCATGTGAAGACTTCCCGACAGGTCACCCAAACCAATACTACTTTCATATGAGCATGCTTAAGTGCTAGTTTCTAGGAACCCCACTCGCAGTAGACCACAAAACGCGTTGTGTCATTGTAAGGCGAATGTTCTCATATGAACCCATCATCTCTCCAGACCACAACCGATATGGGATTTGCCTAGGGTGTCACATGGTAAGTGTAACATATGTTTCTTTTTAGCGATTATGAAATTCTTACTCACAGATAAACATGCATATAAACGTGATGGTATTGATACTCACTCGATTATTAAAAATACAATCGTAACTTCGCAAGTGGACAGCACTTGGTGTAAAAGATAGTTCAACCAATGATTAGATTAATAGACTATCTAGTGTCACGAATTTTCTCAAAAAATTGGAATAAGAACCATTCAATAGTAATTTAATATTTTCTGTTAATGTGGTACTTTTTGATACGATCATTTAAAGGGATTTAATGTTCACGTCACTTATTATGAGGGTGATAAATACCAACTACGTAAATATAGATATCTGCATAATGAAGATTATGGTTGACAGTTCTAAATTTGGGTTATCGGCTTTAAACACCCTTAAAGTAAATATAGCATCTTGAAGACATTAGTGTTGAGGTAAATTTATGTGGGCCTATTGGGCATGGTAAATAGGCCTCAACCTTCAAGGTTACTGGTTCAACTTGGCTTCTTCGGAGGTCTCTTCTTCGTATCCTAGCTAAAATTAAGAAAGAACACTGTTAGCTCGCTCCGGGATTTTAGTCCGGGACCAACTCTGACGTGAGAGTAAGTACAAGTATTGTGAGATAATTGTGGAGAGAAATGTTAGTGAAGTATGGTTCGGAGTGTATGTGTTGGTCCGTCCTGAGGGAATGAGTTCACCTCTTTATACTACTCGGGTCTCACCAGACGACGCGAGAATGATGGTTGTCGTCTAGGGCCAACGAGACAGTCGCTAGTATGGTACTTCCCCTTTGTTCGTTGTTCCAGTTTTCATTTAGGTGTCAGCCTAAGGATAGTGGTTCAGGCTAGTATATCACTCTAACCAATTTTGTCTCCTTCGGGTATGCTAGATCGGCAGCCGAAGGCATAGTGACTCAGGACCTGATATATCCTTCGACTTTCACGCCAGCTTCTCCAGGTACATGTTTGGGCATTAGGCCCCTGATGGTTCTGAGAAATTTGTTTAGTTATATTTCTCCTTCAGATGTTTCAAAGGAGACTATACCTCATCATGTCCCCTCAGTCTAGTATTAGCAAGTCTTCTTGCCATTGCTAGACTTCTTATTTTCTTATGCCATCAATGCTCTACGATGCTTTTATTGTCTCTCTTCTTGATGCCTGATTGTTTTCACTTTGCTACTGTGCTCGGCGACGTAGCTTATTCCTAGCCACGTGCTTTCTTGTGCCATGGTTGGCTTGTGAAGCGTGTATGTCACGCGCACGTTACGGCTACCCAATTGTCACGCCCTTTGTGTTTTCATTCTCCTATAAATAGTGCCACATGTTTACATTTGTCTTTTACCTTTGCCAAAGCAAAAACCACACACTGTTTCCGGAGCTGTCCTTTTCTTTTCGTTGTTGTTTTCCCTACTTTAGACTCTTTCTTTTTTAGGCTTCCCCCTCCTTAGGTATCTTCTTTTTCCTTTCTCTTTTTTATAATGGCTAAAAAAGATATGGACGTATACACTTCTATGCTGAACCAGACTGACTTGAATGATGTGGTCATAAAATATAACATTCCCCGTGATCTTCACCCACGTCTGCCTCCTCCGGGCTTTGTTATGCCCGAGCTTCCATACGATGCTATTGGCATTTACCATCGTATGTTTGATTTTTGTAGTGTTCAAATTCGTTTTTCAACCTTTTTACTATCCGTTATCAAGCATTTCAGAGTGCATTTCTCGCAGTTGGGTCCTTTGGGACTTAACAAGGTCATAACTTTTGAAATTCTGTGTCGCTCGTTAAAAATCAAGCCGACTGTCCCTCTTTTCTGGGTCTTTCAAACGCTTTGCAAATAAGGCCACTGGTTTTCTTTTGCCAAACGTTGTGCACCTACCCCTGTCTGCATTGATGATAACATGTCCGATATGAAGGGTTAGAAGATAGGCTTCTTTTTTATTGACCGGAGGGCTATCCCTGACTACATGTCTTGGAGGCATCCTGATTCGGTTATTACAGATCTGAAGCCGCCGACTGACTCCTATAGCCAAGCGGATGTCTGGAGGTTGAGTGCTCGTATTGTTAAGTTAGGTGATATGCCTAAGGGGGTTTTGGTTATGTTTGGTTTGAGTCGGGTCTGGAAGAGTCTGACCCGTGATCCAATTCTGAGGGATTCAAATGGAAATGATACTGGGGGGGTGTTGTTTTCTCTTGTGTATTTTGTTTCTTCGCAGCCTTTTTCGCTAATGCCACTTTTTACTTTTGTAGTTATGGGTATCCACGACTTCTTGAGTGTGCCTGAGTGGACTAGTTCGGAAGTCTAAAAGGAGGTTTATCATGATATTAGGCCTACTCTCCAGAGGTACCCCTTCTATTGCACCCCTGCTGCTGCTGCTGATGTTGCTATCCCAAATCCCACGTTAAAAGACCTTGCTGCTAGCAATCCTGATGCAAAGTATTGGCTAAGGATGAAGCTTCCAAGAAGCGAAAGGCCTCTATTTCTGGTTCAGCTCCAAACCATGTTGCAAAGCGCACTAGGTCATCTACGGCTCAGTCATCCGGGGGTACATCTCGGCCCAACCTTTTTGTTGAAAATAGTGATGATGAAGAAAGTGATGATAACGAGGATGCTTGTGTTGAGATCCCTTTGATCACTCATATCCGTTCCGCTGCTACTATCCCTACTAGAGAGAACTAGAGCAGATGTTCTAACCCCTCCACTACTAAAGGTCCTGGAAACCGAGGTATTTATCCTTCCTTTTGGATTGTGCTTACCCCTTGTTTGCTCCTTATCTGACCATCTTTGTTTTGCAGATTCTCATAGGAAGTCCATCATGAGCGATGTTGCTGATGCACCCTCTAAGGGTGCCGGTTCCTCCTAAGCTTTTAATGCTCCTCCTCTTACTTTCTGAGACCTTACCGGTGATGCCATTCACAAGGACTTCTTCCCCTTTACTCCTGGTCCTTACTATGCCACCTATCTAGAAGATGGAATTATTGCTGGTTCCTATGAGGTTAGTCGAGAGGAGTAGGACAGTCCACATCAACCTACCCTTACCAAGCTGACCAAGGAGATGTTCAAATATCTTAGCGTTTGCAAGACTGTGGTTGACCAGTTCCCAACACCGGGGGAAATGGTCCAGATTGAGGCTCTGATTGATGATTAATTGACTGGGAAAATGAGTGTTCTTCATTGTCTGATAATGTCCTGTGGGGGAGAGCTTTTGGCTCAGTATGGGGGTCTGCTAAAATCTCACCATGAGTATGTTCAGTCTACGGACTCCCAGTTGAAGAGTCTTCAAGAAAGGTGTACTGCCTACCAAGGTTTAGAACCTCAGGTTGCTGGTTTGAAGAAGCAGGTTTTTGATCTTAATGACAAGGTTTCGTCCTCCGATGCTGCTTTTGTTAAGGCCAAGGCTAAGGGCAAAGAAAGAAAGAAGAAAATCAAATCTCTTTCCATGAACCTTGATCAGCTAACTATTGAAGTTGTCCGCCTTTCTTCTGACCTGAACCACTCTCGAAATGTAGTGGCCCAGAAAGATGCTGAGACCTTTGGCTAAGAGCTTCTCCTCCTGAGTTTGTTTCCTTCTTTTAGGGTGGTTTTTAAAGCTTGGTCCGGAAGTTCCTTGCCAGTGATGAGTTTAGCAGAGTTTGAGGTGAGCTTCTTTCTTTAGCTGTAAATGTTAGTTTTGAGCATGGGTTGCATATGGATCGTACTCAGGAACAGTTTAATGTAGCCTTAAAAAAATTTCTCATTTTGTTCCTGGGGCCCAGGGTAGGCTGATTGAGGTTACCCCCTTGTTGCTTCAACTGATTGCCCTTTCTTGAAGAGGATCTTCGATCGTGTTGCTCTTCCTTTGTCTGATATTCTTCAACTTAAGCCTGAGATATTGGCTCGTTTAAAAGTTTTTCCCACTCCTAAGGCTATTTGTGTTTCCCCTCCCTAGCTAAGTGGGTCTACTGTGACACTTGTTGCGTCATCTTCAGAGTTGCCCTTAAATGATGCTCCTCCCTCGTCTGTTGCTTCTTTAGAGAAGAATGAAGAATGGATAAATACTATGGTTGATACAGTGGATGAGGAAATGGGTCATGCCGCTTTTGAGAAACTGGTGGAGGTTTTTATGCAGGGTGTTTCTCATCCAGTTAATGAAGATGCAAACTAGGTCGAGTTGTCCGATTATGGTGATATTGTAGTTGCTCTCTCCACTGGGGAGAAAGAAAATGGTTCCCCCCATCCATCAAGTGATCCTACTATTGCTTCGGCTGATGTTTAAGATGTTGTTGATGCCCCTTCCGAGGTTTAATTTCATGTTGTAATAATTTTTTTCCATTTTTTGTAAGCTTCGTCCATTATAGGGGAGGGGCGCGTGGCATGCCGGCGAATACTACTTGTTGCTCTGAGCTTGGGGGTACACCGATTGTAGATGTGTGGATGTCCATCCAACGGACCCTGAGTCATGTCACCCGTCGTAAGCCGAATTGCTTCCCCTTGGGACCGTAGTATGGATGGTCAAGCCTTCGTAGGTTCAACGGGCCTCATATTGCTTTTAGCTGAAATTGTATTGTCACTTCCGGCCCTTGAATTTTTCTAGTTACTAGCCTTTAAGTATTTAGCTTAGTATTTCCTGATTATGTACCTACTGGCTTCGTTCGGTTTGTAATGTGTACTTTTGCTTAAGTTAATGGTTATCATTGTTCAGCGTTCAATTTCTTTCCTTTGTTGTATGGATTTATTTGTAATCTTCGTACATTTGTGTTTAACACTTTAGCATTGGTTTATGCCCCAAACGCCTTATGTCTACCCTGGTGATACGTTTTTTGGTTCGGTCTGTACATCTCTGTCCGTCCTCACTCGTATACCAGAGTAGATTTTTATTAGCTATGTTCGTACACATTACAGGTTGACTTATCCCTTTATTTTTTGTTATCCGTTGTTGCTTGTTTCCTTTACGATGCAGTTGTTCATCGGAGGTTTACGTCCGGGAGAGAAGTTCTTTGAACTGTTCACCCTGCGTTTTGCAAAGTCTACGAGTTTTAACCTTTCCTTCCTACTATACTTGTTATATTTGCGGGGTGTGTTTGTTGTTCCTTTTACATATAAAGGTAGCGAGCCGGCTGATGCTTAATATGCTTCGTGTTTGCATTATTGTTACTTTTTGCCTTAACCATATGGAAAATTTGGCTCTGTTATATTAAGCAGAAACCGTTCATAGACATAACATAGTTCGTCCCTCTGAGGCAAGCTAAATACTTTAAAATTTTGCTTCCTCGAATGGGTTACATAATAAATATATGCTTCATAATGGTATGATTACACTTTCTTAGTTTCTCCCACTGCGATCTTCCTAAGCGAGGCTCAGCTTTCCTGATGCTACTTTCTTTGATATGTTTCTTGATTTCTCTTCCATCGAGGGTCTTATCTTGACACTTGCTGATACTTCTTGGTTTAGGAGCTCTAGCCGAATGGATGTCAGTCCTATTAGTGCTCCTGCCTTTGGGTTTAGGGCTTTAGGAAGGTATGTGATCTGAAACCTGTGTTAAGGAGCTGTGGCATTCTGATCTCTTCCCTGTATCTTTTTGCCCTTTTTGTTCCTGGAACTCTGTTTCCTTCTACCTCATCAGAAGTTTCCAGTCCACAAATACATGTATGTCCTTCATATTCCTTCCATCAGAGGCGACTAGTCCAACTAACTATGCTTTGTAATCCACATCATCTTCAGAAGCATAAAAGTTCAAGCGGATTACAAGCGGGTACTCTTTCCCTTTCAGATCAACCAGAATCATCCCTACACCGGAGCCTTTTTTGTTTGACTTTCTTCCCATGTATAACCTCTAGGCCCTTGGTGTTAGGGCTAGTTCTGCTTCTTCCTTGATTCAAAGGTTCCTTCGTTGTCCTTATCCGGTACTTGTAGCGCTTGCTCTCCTTCCCCGAAAAACTTTCTCACTATTTGCCCTTCCGCTTCCTTCCTTTGAATATATGAGATATGGTATGTTCTTAGCTCCGCTGCCCACTTGGCCAATCATCTATCGGTGCGTGAAATTTTTAGTATATGTCCCATGGGGCCATCTGTTACCACGCTCACCTTATGTGTCTAGAAGATTTTCCTTAGGGACCTTGTCGTATGGAATAATGCTAGTACTTCTTTCTCTGCTGGAGTGTAGCAGATTTCCAACCCTTGCAACGGCCAACTCATGATGAGGTGTCATTTTATACACTTTTTCAGGGTCATTTAACCCCATAAATCAATCAAATATGCTTAAAATACGTGCTTAGTCGTTTCTTTTTGTATTTTTAGCACTTGGATGGCATTTAGAGGAAATACACATGACTTGGGCTCATTTGGAGAAGAAAGAGACGAGATTACAACTCTACACCAAAGTCGAAGAAGAAAAGGGTACATAGACCTTGGAGACGGCGTCACAATTACTTGTGACAGCGTCATATCATCAAAGAGACGGTGTTAGAGAAATCAAGACGGCGTCAGGACTCAACCGACATAGTGAAACCCTAAAACATTCACAAAAGTGACGGCGTTAGGATTACAAAGCGACACCGTCGCGGTCATTTTTCTATATATACAAACTCAGAATTAAGGTTTTAAAGTGTGTGGAACTTGTGGGATATGATAGTCATTATTAAAGTACAATTTGTAGCAGCTTTTAGGTCGTTTTAAAGGTTCTCAAACCCCTTTGTAACCACCTAAACTCCATGTTTTGATCAGTGAAGTTCCTTATTTTTGAATATTTCAATATGTCTATGTGTTGTCTGATTAATTACTGTTCTTTACTTATTCTTAACATGCTAGGCTAGATCTTATAGTGTTTGCTTATGATTGCATGAGAATTAGTTTGTAGATCCTTTTAATAGTGCTTCTTGTTGATGGATGTGCACGTTATGCTTTAGAAAACTAGCCATAGAATATTACATTGGCATAGACGTATAGGGAAATGTGACTGTGTAGAAAGGATTCCATTGGTAACAGTCTTCATACTACCTTATCCATCTATGGTTGATCACCTTTTAAGTAATTGTGATTGCACTGTAATTTTACTCTTAGGGGGCCTCTTGTTAATTAGTGGCATACTACAATTACTTGTGCTGTTGGCTTAACAGAATATTACGTAGACGACGTCTGGTTCGTGTAATTCGTTATGCTTAGGAAACTACTTACCATCGCATCCAATGTGTGGACTCAAACCGCGCTAATCGAATTGGGAGAAGCAATCTAAGGATCATGCGATGATTAGTCAATAGCACAATTCTATTTTACCTATACAGTTCCACACATTAGTTTAGATTTATTTTAGTTATTAGTTTAATTAGCTTAAAACTAAAACCCCCTTTAAAATCAAGATTTAATCTGTTTTCTTAAAAATATGAAAACATAAAAATAATCTTTTTTCTAATTTCCTGAGATCCTTAGTTTACGTTTTAGTACGATCCTATCTAACATATTCCCTAAAGATGATTACGAGTATAACAACTCCCGATGGGGGGGGGGCGGGGGTTTTACCTTATCCACTACAACGGTTAGGTACTCTGCCTAAGGAGTTGTATAACCTGGTGTGTTTACAACGACCGCTTCAACTCACATTGGAGATGGGTATTTGGACTTTGTCCCTCTCAACAAATAGTACGGAGCTTATTGTTTCACCTATTGGTCGGTGACTAGTCATTAGGGATTTTTCCTTCCTTTGGGGGAGACTTTAAACACTTTGAGCGTTTGCCTAAATCCTTCTTTTTATCTTTTGAAAGGCCTCCCCAGCTTCACTTGTCTAGTTAGATGTTTTTGCCGCATCCAAGCTCCTTCGGATGTTACGAATGGGAAGCATGAGTTCTGCCAGCTTTGGTATGAACGTGCTGATGTTCGTTAGTTGTAGGGATAGGTTCTGTATCTGATCTGGACCTCTAGGTGTGGGGCTCCGTAGTTTGACTTTCACTTGTTCTGGATCAGCCTTTACCCCTCTCGTTATTACAACATATCCTAAAAACTTGCCTTGCTCCATTCCAAAGGTGCATTTGCTTGGATCGATCTTCACATTCACTCTTTGGAGCTTGTCCAGGATTTCTTCTACGTCCTTGATTAAGTCCTGCATAGTCTTTCTTTTTGATGCGGGTCTTGTAAACTCGCAAAGACTTTTACAACTCCCTAAGCAGAGTACCTAACCGTGGTAGTGTAGTAAGGAAAGACTCAGGGGTTGTTATGTGTTTTCAGGGAATAGATTTTGTTGAAAGTTATTTCTTTTACTAGACAGAATCTAACATTGGTCTGCGGGGTGAGTGAAAGCTTCTTTTGTATTTTTATATTGTCTTTATAAAGAGGGTAAATATCATGGTTTTGAGAGGTTGGTTTGTATTTAACTAATTAAATAATTATTATCTCAAAACTACTATGGTGGTAATTTAATGATAACGAATGATTTTACTTATCATGCATTACTTACTTAGTTTGCTTCTCCTAATCTATTTGGCTTTGTCACACTTGTGTGATGATTCTGTGTAACAGTATGTTCTTATGGCATGAAAGAATTACAACAAACCCGCCATCTACGTGATATTCCTGTTAAGGCTAAAGCACAGTTAATTGGTTGTTTGAAGACTTATTAACAATGGTCCCTTCTAAGAGTATATTATTGGTTAAATTACCTTATGAGGATTCAACCATAATTCGGGTTAAAAGGTTGTCTGAGGGTACTTGTTACGATGATATCCTTTTTAAACACTCGCGTTTCTAGACGCGTATATGCCAATTTAAATATCTGTATGGTGTAGTTTTCTAAAGGCTAACGAGGCACATCCATTACAAGAGCAATAAAATGAGGATCTACAAACTCAGTTTCATGCAATCATAAGTTAAATATTATAGATCTAGGCCTTGATGGCAAATAAAGAAGAACAAGATCTGTCACAAACAATAGGACCTATTAAGTGATTAAAGGATAAATGACTTCAACTTTATTAGATCGTGCAGTGTGAGGTATATTACAAGAGGTTTTTTGAACTCTTCCTAGAACGGCCTAAAGTTGCTAGAAATCGTCTTCCAAAACTCGGGGTTCGTCCCCCAAAAGATAATATTTAAAGTTAACACCTAAAAAACCCTAAAATAGATTTGTTTATAATAGAAGAAAAAAAGGGGCGCAGAAATCGTTCGCCTTTATGTTTCTGGACGCCGTCGCCCCCGTTGAATATTTTGAGGGCTTCTTTAAGTCAGCTAACATTCTGACTCCGTCTGAATCCTTGAGCGCGTCTTTGAATGATCCTGACATCGACGCTTTATGTTTGCGATTGCCGTCTCCAGCATATTTGAAATTTCTTCAAGATAGGTGTTGTTTAGTGTACAATGTGGTCTTGTCCATTTTCTTCTCGCAAATCGAGCCTAAATCACGTGTATTTCCTCATAAAAAAGCCATCATGTGTAAAAAATTAACAAAAACAATCTCGATTAAGCATATAGATCTGGGCATATTTGCATGATTAAGGGGTGTAAATGACCCCGAAAAAAGTGTATAAAATACGACTGTCATTCATTTTCACACTACTTCTTCTAGGTACACCTACATTTCGTCCCTTCTATGTGCAAGCACATTGTCATTCATCCTTTGGAGGGTTGGCTGCTATGAATTTTTTATCCCTTCGCGAAATGTGGGTGAATCAGCTATTACTTTTGCTCTCTGTCTGTAGCTTGTCTTTTGCTTCATCCATGTTTCTGAATTAGCGACTGGCTAGTTAATGGGGATCCATAAGAAGCATTTGTACTGGTATCCCATGAGCGATCCTAACTCCTCTTTCACTTCCAGGAGAGGGTACATATCCTTTGCACATACTTTGCTGAGGCTTGAGTAGTCCACCTACATCTACCAAGTGTCGTTCCTTTGTTTGACAGGTACTGCGTTAGCTATCCATCTCAGATATTGGGAACCTATAATTATTCCTTCTTATGTCGATTCAAACCTTTTCTTTCGAGTACTCTCCTCGTGTCCGCGGACGTCAAATGGTTGTTTCTTATGAATCACCGGTTCGGCTAAAGGGTATGCTTTTAGCTGATGCTCAATGACAAATCGTGATACAGCTATGTTTACCGTTGTTTTCCATGCAAATACATCCATGTTCCTTTGGAGGATTTCTTCTAACTTTTGCTTGCATCCGATCGACAGTTTTCTGTGAATCACGATGGGTTGCTCCGGATGGTTATTATGAACTATCACTTTTCTTTTAGCGTATCTTTTTTCCATGCTTCCTCAAAGATCATAGGCTCCTTTCCAGGCCTTTGGTCGGGAATGCTTCTGGCCCCATTATTGCTTGTTCCTTTATTCTGGATATTTGTTCCATATGCTAACGCCACTGTGTTTCCTTCCATAAACTTTACATTTCCTCTATCTGTCTGCATTCCTACAAGGCCTCCTTGCTGGTTCTCATGGTAGCAACTCCCCTAGCCATTGGGAACATGATCATCGAGTGGATAGTCGAACCTACCGCTCTGAATCTTATCATTCCTGTTCTTCCCATTATCACATTGTAAGGTGAGTGGCACTTTACTATGGCAAACTTTAATAGCACAGTTTTGTTCCTTCCTGGTTCTCCCATAGTCACTATGAGGTCTACCAATCCCAAGGGATGGTATATTTTGCCTGAGAATCCAATGAGAGGAGCATTAGACTTCTTTAGTCTTGACTTGATATCAACATTAAAGCTTTTAAAACACTGTTCATACATGATCTCTGATGAGCTCCTACAGTCTATGTAAATCCTTCGAACATGATAACCCTCGATCGTCTCCTCTAATATGATAGGGGCGTCTGTCAAGCTATTTCGGGGTATCATCGAGAAGGCAATTTCCTCTGTCAGTCCGGGTCCTTTCATTTCATATGGTCTTTTACGGCTTCATCCTGAGCCTACTACGTTTGTAATCTTCATACCCCCTCGTCCTTGGCTTCTATTCCTCTGGTTGCCTCGGCGAATATCCTTTACTAAGTAGGCCAGTTTTCCTGATGCTGCGACCTCTTCTAATTGCTTCTTTAAGTGATAGCAATCATTGGTGTTATGTACCCCTACTCCATGGTAGTCATAAAACTTGTTCAAGTTTTGCTTCTCTAGGGTTCCTATCAGAGGCGGTGAGGGTGGGAAGCTCACGCTTTCCATCGCCAAGATTTACTTTGGCATTTTAGTAAGGAGTGTGAACGTGTCTCTCCTTGAGTAGGGCGTGTATGTCCCCATATTCCTTCAAAACTCCTTTGGACCGCTCCTTCCCCTGATCCTTTCTTGACCACCGGACCATCCAGCGCGAGCATTTCCTTTATCCCACTATGGATCCTGGGTTATTTTTGTCGATCATGATGCCGCCTCTCCTCTGATAAATGCCCTAACCCTCTCAAACATCTCGTTCATGGTTTTTAGGATCTTATCGTTGAGTTTCTTGGCTAGCTCCGGATCTCTATGACCATGCATGAACAATAAGATACGCAGCACCGGTGGCACACCCTTTATATGCGAGCTCTTTAACTTGAACCGATCCATGAATGTCTGCAAGCCTTCATTCATCATTCTCTTAATGCCGTGGATCTCTGTGGGATCCTTAGTGTACTTTTTTGCTGCGAGAATTCTTCTAGGAACTTTTGACTCAACTCTTCGAAACTGTCTATACTTTTGGGGTCTAGATCATCAAACTAGTTTCGTGATGCACCGCTTAAGGTTTGGCAAAACATCTTGCACCAAACTAGCATAGACTAGTCTTCCTGCTCGGCAGCTGCCGAGGTGATCCTTCGGATCCTTACTTCCTTCATACACCTTCACGTTTCTTGGAAGCTTAGCTTTTTCATGATACTTGAAAGAGTGATCCTTGTGGTGAAAGGGGTAGGCTTAGGTCTCTTGTATGGGGTGCTTAGGTCTTCAAGAGTATCTTCCGAGTCTTCTCTATTGTTAGCCTTGTTTTTAGTAAAGTGATGGTCATTATTATTCCCGAGCCTTGTATAGAATTATTATAGTTAACGGGAATTATCTTAAGCTAAGTGGGCCTAAGTTATGAGCTTAAAATCCCATTAGTGTTATATTCGGACCAATAAGGCCAAGCCTTTGTAAGATACTATAAATACCCTTCCTTGCTCTCAATGATGGGTGTTGCTTCTTATTTTCTCATAGTGAAAGCCTCCATTTTCTTTCTTCCTCTTTCTCTATCTAAACTTCTTTCTCTCTTTACAATTTCTATATATTTCATGTGATTTGATAAGATAACATGTGGAATCAAGAGCCAAGGAATGATGATGTGATTGTTTTTGTGGCTACATAGCTTATTTGAGTGTTTTTAAGCTTATTTTTGTTTCGTCTTATTTTTTTCTTTTTTTCCTTTTCGTCTTTGAGCCAAGATAAAAGGTTGTGATAATTATTAGTTTGTTATAAGGTGTTTAGATTATTCTAGGTTAGCTTATTTGTGTGTCAATACTGCTTAACAGTGCTTATCTTCATTGCTTATTTTCGAAAAAGGTGTGTTTTTAAGAAGAAAAGTACACGTTACGGTTTGCAACAAAAACTTGCGGTTTGGCTAAAAAAAATTAAAAGTTGCGGTTTGATTCTAAACAAGTTGCGGTTTGAGTCAATGTTGCGGTTTGACCTCAATAAAGAACCTGCGGTTTGATACTTCTACAAGTTGCGGTTTGGCAACACCATACTTGCGGTTTGATACTTCCAAAAGTGCAATTTGTCTAAGTTTGACAAGTCAACTTACGCAGTTTGACACAATCCTTTAGAAAGTTTGACCAGTCAATACCTGCATTTTGACAAAACCATTTAGCCATTTGACTTAGTCAAAACCTTCATTTTGATCTCTCTTTTAGACAGTTTAACTTAGTCAATACCTGCAATTTGTCCTATCATTTTAGGCAATTTGAATTAGTCAATTCTTGCATTTTGACTTGTCAACACTCGAAGTTTGACTTAGTCAATTTTCGACATTTGACCTAAACAATAACAAACACTTAATTAATTACAAAAACACAATTCAAAAACACCTAAACAACATCACATTAATCATTAAAACGATCCTAGTATATTATTTCACATCAATTTTTGCAATGTCGACTCAACAAGACATTTGTGCTGCTGAATCTGAAAACCGTCCACCTATGCTCAACAAGGACAACTGTGTTCCATGGTCTTCTCGACTTCTTCGTTATGCAACGAGTAAACCAAACAGAAAGCTAATCTACAATTCCATTATGCATGGTCCATATGTCAGATGAATGATTCTTGAACCAGGTGATCCAGACCGTGATGTTCCTGTTGCTAAAACTTTTCATGAGCAGACTGATGATGAACTTACTAAAAAAGAAGTAAAGCAAATAGAAGCAGATGATCAAGCCATTCAGACTATTCTCATAGGTCTTCCTGAGGACATCTATGCTGCTGTTGATAGTTGTGAAACTGCTCAGGAAATCTGGTTACGTGTTCAGCAAATGATGAAAGGTTCTGATATTGGGGTTCAAGAGAAAAAGGCTAAGTTGTTCACTTCTACTGATGGGGAATCGATTGAGTCTTGCTATCATCGCTTCTTAAAGTTAATAAATGACTTCAAAAGAAACAAACATTTTCCAGAAAAGATTGCCAGCAATCTCAAGTTCCTAAACAACCTACAACCATAATGGAGTCGACATGTTACCATTGTTCACCAAACAAAGGATTTGCATGAAGTAGATTACACTCAGTTGTATGATTTCTTGAAATACAATCGGGTGTAGGTAAATGAACTAAGGGCATAACGAATTGCAAGAGCACATGATCCTCTGGCACTAATGGAAAACTCCAACGATCCTTACAACTATCTAGTGTTTCACTAAGATCAACCATCATAGGTTACCTACATGCAACAACCACTACCCAACAACAACTTCATCACACAATCATCATTCAACACGAACTACATGCAACAACCAATGCCAAATCCCGAAGATATTACAGATCCCACAACTACAATAAACATGGCTCTTGTACTAATAGCTAAGGCATTCAAACTAAACGACTCAACACCAACCAACAACAACCAGATAATTTCATCAAACCCTCGTAATAGGCAGATTGCACAGTCGGGCATGAATTTGGATCAAGACAGACAGATGCAGATGGTTTGAGGTAATGGTGGGAATCAGTTTAGACAATATGCTGGGCAGAATGTTGGGAATAAGAATGGGTATAATGCAATATAGAATGTCGGGAATCAGGTTGTTTAGAATGCAGTTCAGAATCCGGGTATTCAGAATGTTAGAAATCATAATGGGTTTATTGTTGTTCCGGGAATCGCTAATCAACATGCAAATCAAAATGGGAATGGTAATGTTGTAGCAACATGGGCTGAAGGTAATGGTAATAGGAACAATAGAAATCAGGTAAGGTGTTACAATTGTAGATGAATAGGTCATCTTGCTAGGAATTACACAATCAGACTAAAGAGAAGGGATGTTGCTTATCTTCATACTCAGCTATTGATTGCTCAAAAAGAAGAAGCAGGGATCTAACTCCAAGCTGAAGAGTTTGTTTTGATGGCTGCTGTAGGGGATCTTGACGAGATTGAGGAAGTCAATACAAACTGCATCTTGATGGCTAATTTTTAGCAAGCATCAACATCGGGTACTCAGACTGACAGCGCTCCCGTCTATGACTCAGATGGATCAGCTGATGTACTTCATTCTAAAAATTGTTATGACAATGATATATTAAATATGTTTACTCAAGAGGAGCAGTATACTGAGTTACTCGAGCCTATTTCTAAGCCACACCAAGTTCAATAGAATGACAGTAATGTTATCTATGCGGTTTCTAGTGTGGAACAAAGTGGGGGAACAGTAGAACAAAATCCTGCTACTGTTGAGGAAACACGTGCTTATTTTGAATCATTATATAATAATTTAGCTATAGAGTTTGAGAAAGTCAACTTGGTTAATCGCAAAATGAAAGAAACATGCTGATTTGAGCACTGAGCTTGCAAGATATAAAAATCAAGAAAAGTGTTTTGAAATTAATCAAGTAAAATATGATTAGCTTGAAAGATGTTACCAATAGTCTATTTATCAAGAGCAATGTCTTACTAAAAAGATAAATGCACTTCACTTAAGTTCTGCTAAAACAATAACGACTTTAAATGAGGAAATTGCAAATTTAAATAACCAGCTTTCAAAAGAAAAATCAACTATTTCTTTTCTTCAACAAGAGAAGAAAAAGTTGAAGTCTGATTTCAAAACATGCGAAGACGAGCTTCTTGATAAAAAAATTCAACTTGAGAATATAATAAAGGAATTAGATAACATTTTGGTAAAAACAGGTCAATCGATTTATGAATAAGATAAGGAGGCGTTTGGATTAGCTTATTTTTGTAGGCTTGTGTGCTTATTTGAATTTGAAAAGGCTCATAAGCCATTTTTTCATCTTATGAATTTATTACGTTGACGCGCTAAGCTTATGGACTTAAATAATCCATGAACTCATAAGGCAGAAAAAATGCCTGCTGAGCTTTTTTAAACTGCATAGCTATTTTAGGATGGGGATTCCAGTGCCACAACGCCTTACAATTTAAAGGTGTTTTTTTCACGGTATGTACACAATGCCCAAAATAGCATACTCTTTTTCAAGTGCTCACGTATTTCAACTTTATTTCAACTCTAAAGTTTTCTCAACTCTAAAGGGGTAGGAGATGTGGAGGTTTGAAATAAGGGTACTGCAAAAACGTAAACCGAAACAGAAACAAATAACAACATTATAAGAAAAAAAGTAGGTAATTTGAACAATAGCTTTAATCAATAATCTTCAAGGTTTTTTTTGACCTATTTATATCACACATATGCATACATCTTCCACTTTAGTCAAAAATGTTCAACACTTCATTAGATAATTTGCAGATCTTGCTTAGTAGGTTTCGATCAAATCATAAACACCTCTAATTATGTTCTAAAATATTCTGCTATAAATTCTCGTAACAGGCACTTAAGCAAGAATTCATACACTTATAAACGTGAACTTTGATAATACATTTTATTTTTCATGCCCTTTTGAAAAAATAAGCAACAAAAGTGAAATTTATTACATTAATCTAATGATTCAAAGACACAAAACAAAGTGCTTATCAACCCTAAAACAATGAGGAATGTCGAATACTCACCTGAACAATAGCTCTTTCTCCATCAACTTCCGAGACTTGAACACGCCTAGCTGACCCATCTTCTAAATAGATATTAACAATCTCTTATATTCATCACTATGTATATTAACCAACATCCTGTAATATTTAATCTTTATGTTGGTCTAAACATCCCCAACAAAATTCTCATGTCTAATTCCAAAACATCTAGTAATACATAACGCACAATAATATCAATTTACAAATAAAACAGACCTTGAATTGAGTGCATCTCCTTCTCAACGCATCGGCTTCTTCGTAATCACCAAACGGAAGAAATCAACAAGACTAAGATGTGAAAAACTAGAAGGGGGATTGAATAGTTTACCGCTTTTTAATTTAAGGTTTTAAAGTGTTTGTAAAAAATTTAAGATTTGACTTTATGTGAATTCAACACTTGCAAAATAGGACCAATATACTTATCTAACAATTAAAAGGATAGTATGAGAAAATAATGTAAGACAAGAGATAAGAGTAAGAACAATCAAACCACAACGCGAGGATTTATAGTGGTTCGGCAACGATGCACCTCTTCGCCCTACTCCACTCCTCGAGCACCTAACTCGAGAGTTTTCTTTACTATGTCAACAAGCTCCTTAATGGCGGAGAAAACCTTACACAACTTTCGCTTATCTTGATTTTTGACACTAAGCTATATGTCAAGTTCTAATCTTAGCTAGAACCAATCTACCACAACTTCACAACTTCACTACACAACTTTGCTTCACGACTACACAACTTCTTCACACCTTAGTTTTATTCACACCACTACTTCACCAAGGCACTACTATAATACACACCTAACTAACATACTAGGAAAGGGTCACCAAGATCCAACTATACTTATCAAACAATCCCCCCCCCCACAAAGATCTAACAATACACAACTTACAAGAATCTTACAAAGTTAAGATATGATGCAATAAGTTTGCACCACAATACCAAACCACACAAAACCCCAATAACACCCCAAATACAACCAAAGGTGTAATACTTCTTTACTTGATGGTAGGAAGTATTCTTCTCTTGCACTTAAGGATTTGAGCTTAGATCACTTGGAAATAAAGCTTTAAGATTAAATTATCAAAGGATTTTAATAAGATGTGTGGGCTATTTTTTATCAGAAAAAATAAGTGCAAAAGTTGAGAAAATAGTGGGAAATAGTCCAGTATTTATAGGACATTTTAGAGGAGCGTCTAACTATGGGCGGTCTCCTTATATAGGTGGGGTCCCTAAAGATAAGGGGGCCACCCGTGTATTTAAGGGGGCCGCCCTAGACTGGGCGCTCCCCAGTTTGTCCTTTTGTGTAGAAGAAATTTTCTGGAACTTTCTAGCCGTGTTAGGTCTGAAAATTTGAATTTCAAAATGTTTATTTTTAATAAAACATTTCTTTTAATTGTAGAAAATGTTTTGTAATGTTTATAAAATGTTTACAACATTTTATAAAAGTGTGAGGTTGAATAATACATTTCTTTTGATATAAAACGCATTAAGCAATTTATTATTCATACTTTAGTGATATAATTTTCAAAATGAAAATTTACTACTAATTACTTGTTTACGTTTAATTTTACATTAAACGTTTTTATATTTTGTGATTATCAAAACGTAAAGATGTGAAAAATATTAATAATGTTTTTAGGCATTATTTCTATCAACAATCTCCCCCTTTTTGATGATTACAAAATTTAAACTCATTAAATGTATTTAAAACAATGTAGTTAGGAGTTTTATGTCATTTCTCTCCCTTTTTGTAGAATCAAAAAGGCATCGTCGAGATCTACTTGTAAAATCAACGGATGAAATGCTCCCCTTGATAGTGTGTCCCCCGTTTTTTAGGTGGTGAACCAAGGAATCGAGCTAGGTTTCTTGGCTAAATAAAATGAGTGTAGAACATACAAATATTTCTAACATGTAGCAAGTGAGGAAAAAATATGGCATAATGATAATGCAAACCAACATAATCATCCAATCTTCAAATCAAAATAGTATGTGAACCACACTCATGCATACAAAATAAATAACATGCTAACATACATGAAATTTTTAAACTACAAAAAGTCCTATAACTAGTAAATCTCCATAAGACTTGCTTGCAAAATGGTGGATGGATAATTATTTGAGAAACTAAACCTAGAGTATGTTTAGTTTGGAGAAGATGATGGAGGTGGTGGGATGATGGTTGTTGGTGGTTGTGAGAGCATATGTTCAATATATGAAAACATATATTAGAATTCATCTCTCAATCCAAATATGAGAGTACGATTGTGAATGTAACACAAACATGAATCTCCATGTGCCTCAAGAAGGTTCCAAGGAATGAGATGACCAAAGATAGGTGATGAAGGTGATGGAGTATCAAATTAGACATCAAGTGAGGTAATTGATGAAAGTGTGAGAGTGATGTCCATTGATGCATTTTCTTAAGTTGGAGGTGGTGGAGAAACTCTTGGAGGAGGAGATGTTGGTAGGTTCAAGTAACTATTGGGTGAAAGTGATGTTGATAAGGATGGTGATTTTGGTGTGTTGTCAATTGAAGAGGATGAGGTATCTTTGGTGGATGAAGTTTTAGAGGGTGCATTGGGAGCACTAGGAGATGATTCTTGAAGCTTGGGTGATGGGGTTATAGTGTCTTCATTTGTTAAGTCAATGAAGAATTGTTTTGGTGGTATGATGGTGATTTTTGGTTTCTTTGATGGTTTGGAAATGGAAGCTTTTGGTGAAGCCATGGAGGTTGATAATGGTTAGTGTATGATGAGGAAGATGATGTGTTGGTGATGATCATTTGGAAGGGATTTATGGGAAGAGAATGGATTAGAAAAGGAATAAATTTGAACTAGTTTAGGTTATTCTAAATTGTGTTCGAGCATTCTGGGCAAAGAGAGTCGAGACTAGGTAAAAGAAGGTCAAAAAGCAAGAAAAATACTGTTTTACCCGTGATTTGCTAGGGCTGTCCCTTTAATTAGGGGTCGTCCCCTTAAAGATAAGGGGGCCGCCTGTTATAAATTAAGGGGTCCGCCCTTTGCTGGTTTCCATTTTTTACAGAAAAATAATTTTTCTCAAATATTTTTCTGTAAGAGTATTTCTGTTTTGGTGGTTTATTTGCAGCAAGCCCTATTGAGTTTTATGAGCACATTTAATCATATAACGTGTAATAAACACATCAAATCATGAAACCAAAGTAGCATAAGTAGTTGATTAAATAAAACAACCAAAGGTTTAAATCATCATAGCAAACAAGTATCTAAAGATAACCAACACCCAAGTCTTTCCGAATAAATCAGATAATCACTACACAAGTTGTTTAAAACATACACATAATCAAGTTAAAAGTTGTCTTAAACCACATTTAGCTATCTAGCTAATTTCTCTCCTATGTCTTCACTTCTTCTTCTTGCTAAACACTCCTTTTATTGCCTTTCCAAATGATTTGAACCCTCCCGCGCATCTCCAATCGCATTTGTTTGCATTTTGTTGTGCAAGGTGGTTTGTCGTTGCAAAGAGAGTCTCATCGGTTTGGTTTTTTTTTTTTTATTTTTTACTACAAAAGAGGAAAGGCATATGGTAGTTTTGGTATCGAGTGGATTAAGAGAGTTAAGATAGGTGGTAGGAGATAGAGTACTTGCTCGAGAAGTTTTGGCATCTTCATCATCATCA
This sequence comes from Tanacetum coccineum, assembly GCA_026074375.1. NCBI lineage: Eukaryota > Viridiplantae > Streptophyta > Magnoliopsida > Asterales > Asteraceae > Tanacetum > Tanacetum coccineum. Next base: position 6,787 of record BQNB010004453.1, on the reverse strand, counting down.
TCGTGTTAATGACGAATGACGTGCCTTGATGATGAGAGGATGAAGAAGAGACGGAACGGCGTGCCTTGCCACGATCACTTCAAGGTCGTCGAGTTTGTTTTAGGGCAAGAGGACACATGACTCGCTCAACTATGTCATAGGTGCCATTGTCAAGATGAGGATAGTTTCCATGACGTGATTCGACTAAAGGATTGAAAGTATTAAAAAACATGCCATATGGGAAAATTTGCGGGGGTACGGTAGCTCTGGCACATTCGATTCTTTTGACAAAGAAATAAGCAAGATTGTATTGTTCTTCGGTAACAACACAATATAACATGTGAGCAAGACAAGCGGGAGGACGGTCTTGATGTCCTCCTAGTCCGAACACATTCTCTCGAATGAGATCTTCCCATTGCATCTGTCGAAGGCTTAGTTCTTTGGTGAGAATTTGATTTGGATTGAGAGTGACTGTTTGACTTTTACAATCGGTACGGTTTCTTTCACGACACGTTCCAATTCAGAAAGTCGACGTAATGTGTATGGAATAGGAAGATCTGGTGCAATATGGTCCCTCGGTTTCTTGAGAATATTCAAGAGATGCAAGGTCCCACTCGTTTGTAAAAACGGCTTGACCATTGTATGGAATTTTGAGGATTTGACCGAATTGAGCGAGAGTAAGAGTTATGAATTCGTGTTGAATCATAAAAGAGATGACTAAGATAGCTTAGTCATTGGTTTGTACCATTGTCTTGACTATAGAAGTCTAGAATTAAATCTTGGAACAATGTCGGTTTGTTGATTTGAAGAGAAAATTAAGCGAATGTTAGTAAAGGAGTCGCTCGATATTGTTTGGTTTGTAGTAGGGCTTCTTGATCAACAACATGGACCTTCGTGATCGTTGTGGTTTTCAACTATGGTATGTAGATTGGGCAATAGCAGGGGAGATGCTGGAATTTTTGGATACTTTTGGGATTGTAGGATTTAGTGAGAGATATAATCGGTTAGTAGAGCTTTCGGCATTTTTGTCACCTAAAAAAAAGTCAACAACAATGTTCAAAAAACAATGCACAAAATAAAAAAGAGTATCGTAAGAAAAATATATATGTGGAACCAAAAATTTCTTCGACTAAAAAAATAAAAAACCTATGAAGTATTTTTTTATGTTTTCTTGTTTTATTTTTAACTGAACTTTATAAGTATTGCTCAAATGGTTATACATTTGATTGTATTTTTTGTCAATTCTTGTGTGTTTGTTTGCAATTGGCTTATTACTAGTAATGTTATTCTATTTTGTCTCAAAATTCTTATTAATTCATGCTAAGCCAAAACGCTTCTTATGGGTAGAAATCTTGTCCAATATATAAAAATATATATGAATTATATATATTTGATGACTAACCACTAGTTTGTTATTGTGTTTATATACGTGATAAAAAATGTCAGTGCTGGCCATCTCGACTCTTAAACAATCATCAAAGGAGATGAACCAAACATCTCTTTAATTTTTTTTTAAAAAAATTTACTCATTGATTTGATATTATTTTATTTATATATATATATATATATATATGTGTGTGTGTGTGTGTGTGTGTGTGTGTGTGTGTGTGTGTGTGTATGTGTGTGTGTGTGTTTGTGTATGTGTTTAGATAATCAATACTTGATTATTTTTAACATGTGTTGGCATTAATCAACCATGTGTAAGTTTTAAAACTACATATATGCAAAAATTCGGCCATATGTTCATTAGTATACATATTCTTAAAATTTTAACTCAATAAGTGTTTTAATTCAATCCTATCAAGGTTGTTAGTGTTTACCTATCGCCTATGGGAATATTATAGTTATGGAAATCCTATCTAATCAAAAAATATAACAATAATGAGAAACCCCCAATTTTAATTAAGAACAAAATTGGATGAAATCAAACAAAAAGAAGGTTGAAAAACTTACAAGAAATGTTGTTGATTGACTTGTTAGTGAAAGCCCTTTGCGAATTTTGGTTAATTAGAAGATTGAGGTTTTGATTTTGATGGCTATGGTGATGGTATTTTCGTCACAGCATGTAGGGGAAGAAGGAAGAGAGAAAATTGATGTTTTGGTATAAATTTTGACTGTAAGGGGGTGTTTGGTTTTACAGATAGTCGGTCCCCTTAGTTAATTAAGGGGGCCACCCTTTTTACACGGCCGGTCCCCTTAATTTTAAGGGGGCCACCACCTGAAAGAAAAAAAATCTTCGATTTTTGGCTAGTTTTGTGAGAATGAATATTGACAATTTTTAATTAACTCTTTGTTTAATTAAAAAGTTTCTTTGACTATCTCGGACGAGATAATCAGGATGTCAATACATAAGATGATTTGGTGACTAGACTTCTTGCGAACATGATGAATTAATTTCTTCGAACGAAAAAATTAATTGATACGTTTTGAAATAGGAAAGAGTGAATATTGTAGAGGATGAGAGATTGGAATGGAGTAAAGATTTCAACAAGGCGATGTTGATAGATGTAGTTGAGGCGAGCGTCAAGGTGGAAGAGAGTTTGTTTCATCCATAGTAGTTTAAGACTTTTCCGATGCAAAACTAATCATATTTCTATGTTAATTATTATCCACTAACTTATTTTTCTTCGTCTATGTGAGTTCGTGGCCATAGAAGATTTCTATTTTATAGTGGTTCATAGATAAGCCATGTGAAACAATGGCTCCTATATTGAAAAAATTCTTTAAAACTAGGAAAGCCAACAAATGGCATTATCTAGTGACAAACATATTTCCTATACTATCACCTTATACTAAGTATATACATACTACCAATCTATATTTTACGTATTAGAGAGTGAGGACCGTACATTAGCCTTCAACGAGAAATATTACTATATAATCTCAAGGGTTGCAAGCTTTTTAATGTTGTAGGATTTTTGGAAATCTTATATGAGTTCTTCAATTTGTTTGACGAAAGCCAAAGGATGCTTGTAGATGATTAACCTTGGAAGATGTGATGATTTAGCCATTTGGTCCCCATCGTTTAGGGTGTCCGATAGTTATTGTTCAGAACATGTTTTGCATTTGATTCGACTATGCACTGTGAGCATCTTCCTCATTGAGTAAAGCTTGGTTGGTGTGATGATTCTATATTAGTATGATTAGTGTTTAGTGTAATTTGGTCTACTTTGGTATCTCTAGGTTGAGGTGTTTTGGACTAGAGGATGAGAGTTTTCTTTTCTTCTCGGAAGAGGTGTTTTAGACCTCATTGTGGGTTTAATAAATCCGACTCCGAGTTTTAAGGAAGGTTTGTAAAAACGTTTTTACCTCATCATCACTTGCAATATGAATTTTTAGGTATTATTTATAATGTATAAATTATGTTTTTGTTTGGGTTTGTGTCTATCAACATTTTTGCTTTCGATCTCGGACTTATTGAGCTCTTACAAAAATTAACTTGTGTGGTTTCGCTAGGTGACCCTTTGGTAAAATTAAATCCTAAACCGGATTGTTAGCCTCAAAATATTAAGTCGAACAATGAAGTTCGTTCATTATGAATATTAGGTCTCGGTCTTTATTTAATTAAATGTTGTAATAGGCTAGAAGGGTAAACGGGCTCATTTAATTAATCTTATCTTGTACTAGTTTTGGACTAAGGTCCATTGTATATACGATGCCCGGCCCAAGTCAAACACCATTCGGCCCAATCAAAGCCCATGTGGTGTAAGTGTTAATAACCCTTCTCCAAGGGTGGAGGAGGGTTGCTGGTTCCCACTTTGTATTTTTCACAAGTGTAACTCCAACCATCTTTTTCTCTTCTAACTTCTCTCTAAAATCTCGTCCCACTCATATTCTCCTTTCTATTTTTATTGTGTTTCATCATGAAGTTATGTGATTCATTGGGTTTCCGACATTTTGGTAATCAATCGATCGAGGCGGATTTCGTTTGTAGTTAGTTGTGGTTTTAACTTTTTTCTTTTGTTCGAAATTTCTATAACATTCTTTAAAAAGTGTTTTTTGATCTTCCAAAAATACTCAAGGTTTTCATCTTGTTAAAGTTTTGGACCGGTATTAAACACTCATTGTTTGTAGTTTTATTCATTTCGGTAACAAGTTTATATTTTAAAAATCTGTGTCGAATTTTTACTTGTAAAAGAAAGTACACCGGATTTGAGAAAAGTTATCATTTTCGGAATAAAATGACTTAAAAAGGGGTTTACCGAGAAAATAGTATTGTTCTAAATTTGCTAGATAAAAAGATAGGACATCGAAATTCGGTATTTAAATCGGAAATGAAAGAATATAACCAAAAGATGTGTTAGATTAGTTTGTTTGTGTGCGTGTGTTAACACTTGATTCGAAAGGTTTTGTGTTTGATTCTTGCTAGCGTCATTTCTGTGTTATGTTTTTTTAAATACATTCCAAATTTGTGCTTCCGAATTTGTGTATTATTACCGAGTTTTGTGAAAACTCAGCACAAACACTTAACTAGCTCAGTTGGTTATTAGTATTAATTTGGAATAGTATGTGTTTGTTAAGGTCTTGGTTCAAACCCCATAGGCGTCAATTTTTTTTGAGATTTTTTCTTCACTTTCGCATTTGAGCTTTAATATCAAAATTGTAGTTCTTATCATAGGATTTCTTTTAGATCAATCAAATTTTTGTAATAGTGCACACGTTTTCGGTTTTATCAAAAAGTGTGTTTAAGGATTTCATTTCATTCTCGGAATTTAGCATAAAATTTGTAATAGATACACAAGTTCTCGGTTTTATCGAGTTTTGTGTTAGGAGAATTATTATTGAATTTTTGTAATAGAACATTTGTTAGATAATTCTCGTTTGTAATTTTTATTAATTTTGCTCGAAATTGTCTTCAAGTTCTATCCGAGATCTAATTGTCCGAGAAAAGTTTTTACCCGAGAAAGATTTCTATCCGAGCGAAGTTTGTCCAGAAGTGTGATCTTAGCACGGTCCCGTCGACAAAGTTTGAGTTTGTCATCCGTTATCGAATACACATTGTCAAAATTAAACAAAACTCAAAGAATCAAAAATTTGTTCTCTGTATTTTGTTTTAACGGATTTGCTTTAGTCAAATTTGTTAATCGAACTTTGTGTAACATCAAAAACAAAAACCACATCACTCTACTTTTCATCTTAAGATCTTACAAATATTTTCACTTCATAATTTAACTATAGTCATCATCATGACAACTCTAATCATACTTCTACAATTGACAGGTCAAATTGCATAACACTCATGGAGCTGGTTCAAGTGATTGTCCACAATGCTTGCACACGGGCAGATATGCACAATGGCGATCACGTTTCTTACGGTACATTGATACAAAAACAAATGGTGATGCCTTAAGGAAATGCATTCTCGATGGTCCTTACATTGCTTCTACTGTCGTAATACAAGTTGTGCCTGCAACAAAAAATTCTCTAGCAGTTCTTGAACACACAACAGTTGAGACAATTCTGAACATATCTCCTGTAAACAAAGCTCATTTTGTAACTGAAATGGAAGCGATTCTATGTTTATTTGAATGGAATAGGAGATGAAATATCCAACTCCTACTTGTTGATGCGTTGTAATACAGTTATGAATATGTGGAGGAAGCTATCGAAAGGCTACACAGGGTGAATCCCTCAACATTAAGATGTCAAGACAAAACTTTTTTTGGGAATTTAGGAAAATTCATCCTCTCACGATGAAGAAACAGTTGAGTATTATTACACAAGGTTGTACATGCTATGAATGAAATGATCTGGAAACAATTTGATAGTTTGATAAATTAACAAGTCATGTTCAAATCTTCAAAAACTCACTGAGAATAGTTCATAGGTTTGTAACAAATGTCACTAGCAAACAACACAAGTTGGTTTGAAGTTTCTTATCACAAGTTCTTTGACCATTTCCTGAAACAATATCAAATGGAAAGTCAATGAACTCCCGTGTGAATGAATTAGCCAAAGACTGCTTAACCATTAGCACTTGTTGCTACGCTCAACCACATTAAGATCCATATTTACCAAACTCAAGTCTCACAAATCATATGCACCAAACATAAAAAGCCACACTTTCTAACCAGATATCATGAGAACTACAAGACACAAAGGCAAGGAGATAGCCAAAACAATCTCACTCTATCTGATGTCACCTTCTGATTAAGATAGTGGTCCTGAACAAGCTCAGAAGGATAAGGAAATGCAGAAAAAATTTGGCTCTCATTGCAAAGTACTAAAGAAACTCTACAAACCTAACACAACAACATCCTTAGAAACTTCCTCAAACACCAGAAACAAGAATGTGGATACTACTCCAAGGTACAAGAATGACAATCAGACTGGACAGTTTGGGAATCAAAGGGCAGTGAATGTGGTTGGGGCTAGGGACACTGTAGGTGGTCAAGTAGTGCAGCAGTCTGGGATACAATGTTTTAACTATAAGGAATTTGATCATTTTGCTAAGGAATGCAGAAAGCCAAAACAGGTTAAAGACTCCACGTATCACAAGGAAAAAATGTTGATGTGTAAATAAGCTGAGAAATGTGTTCAACTTCAAGCAGAGCAATCTGACTGGCTAGCAAACACGGATGAAGAAATTGATGAACAAGAGTTGGAAGCACATTACAGCTACATGGCAAAGATCCAGGAGGTTCCTAATGCAGACTCAAGAACTGATTCTGAGCTATTAGACCAGGTACAATATGATACTGAAAATGATGTGTTTTCCAATGAAATACAACATTTTGAGCAATCTGAATCCATTAGTAACACATGTGTAGTGAAGACGGATGATAGTAATGTCATTCTTGACTCACCG
>BQNB010004452.1:62978-107756 GCA_026074375.1 Tanacetum coccineum | reverse complement strand
TTTCTCTTTTAAAGTATTATATTTTATAAATATTTTATAGTATATAAAACTAATACTTACCATATCAGTGGTTTATATTAAAGGGAAGTGGGCTTTGTTTTGGGCTTTAGGATCCGGGTATGGGGTTATTGGGCCCATTAAGGTTTTTAAGGCCCAATAAGAGGTGAGGGGTTATTTTTGGACTTTGTTGACTTTTATTGACCATGATTGACTAGAGTTTGACTGAGGCTTGACTTTTCTGGCTTCGCCTTTGATTCTTTGGCTTCTTTTTGTACTCTTCTGATTCTCGTGTCCGTGCTTGCTTGTTTTTGACGGTTTTCATGTGATTTTTGATATATCCGTACCTGCACATACAAAACACAAATACAAGCATATTTTTGCCATTTTTTGTCTGTTTTGGGTTTAATTGGGTTATTTTAGGTATTAACAGATATGTGTATTTTACACTTATCAATGCTTAGGTTGCTAAGTCACGTCTCTTAAAGGCCTTTAGGTTGCTAAATGACCAAGAATAAACCGATTACACATTAAGGTTGCCTAATCATGTAATGTTAGGATCAAAAATATGGTGTCTATATGGAAATTACTCTAGTTTAGGCTTAAGTTAAAACACAAGGACTAAAAGTGTAATTAGTCTAAAGTGTCCTTGTGTTTAGCCTATAAATACTCCCCTCTAATCAACATTAGAGGGTGAAGCTCACATTTGTAATTTCCCTTTCATTTTTCCTTTTAATAAAACTTGAAAATTAAATAAAGCCCTCTCCTCTCCATTATGGCTTATTCATATTTTGAACTTCTCCGACCTCCCGAGATCATGAATCGAGAAACCTCACAAGTGGTATCAGAGCTGCAGGAGCGATTCATGATGTTTTAGCTTATTTGGTTCAGCTTATTTCTGCTTATTAGAGCTTATTCAGTCAGATATTATTTGGTTCAGATGTGTTCAAATTCAGTCCATTGCTTATTTAGTTCAGATTTAGTTTATACTTGATATGTTCAATGTATGGTTTGATCGAGTTTGACAGCTTATGGTTTTATCATAAGATTTGATTAAACTCGGTCAGATTCAATCATATAAAATGTGCTAAAAACTGCTTATTTCACAAATTCGGAATTGGTCAACGGTCAAACTCGGAAGTTATGATCAAACTCAGTAATCTAACTGCTTCCGAGTTTCAGATTTAGTTTCCGAAAATGATTCCGAGAATGATTTTGAACAAGATAGTTCATCAATGAGTAGTTACAAAGATCTGTACTTAATCATTATAATGTATTCACTTAACTGCTACAACATCACTTCACAAATTCGATTACAGATCTACACATTCGATAACTGAGTCAACTCAGCAGACTAAACTCAGTATTTACCGAGTTTGCCGAAAAAGAAAACAAACTGAGTGACTGAACAACAAAAACAAACAACATCTACAATATCCATAGTCAATCCACAATCAAATCCTTTCTACCCTATATCCCCCTTCAATCAAATCTTACCTTCATAACATCTACCACAAACTCAAAACATGACTCATCAAGATATCAGATTTTTCGTGTGTTATACTCAAAAGAGATGACCTTTAAAGATCAAGAACACGAAAGAAATATCATCATTGATCATTGTGGAAGCAAATCTTCTTTTCAATCTTCGACATCTGTCAAGAATGAACAAGAACAAGATTGTTCTTGTCCTTATTTGTGTCGGTGGAACCAAGAAACGAAAAAAAACAAGAGATGATAGAACTCTACCTGAGATCTTGGTTGAATAACAAGACCATGAGGGGTGATTGTTATATGAAACTGAAACGATGTATTGTCGAGACTCTTATGTTTATTTGAATAAACAAAGGGGTTTTGTTGTTCGTTGTGTCTTGGAGATTTACAAAGAATAGGAAGATGTTTTGGTAGCCAATGACTGAAATGAAGTGATAAGGTGGGAGATTGAATTTAGTGACTGAAAAGAGTAGATGGGGGTAATTGAGTTAAACTTAGGGTTTGTGTGTGCTTGTGTTGAATGTTATAAAAATGAATGTAGGGTTACACAAGCACTATATACCAGTTCTATCGAGTTTCTTGTTTGTGGATTCAACTTGGGCTGGTAAAAATCAACATTATATGACTTTATGAGCTGTATTTGGGCCTGATATTACAAAAGATGAAATGGGTTGAGTCTATCCGAATTTCTCACGAATTAGTTAATAAAGATGTGATGGGCCAGATATTGTAAAAGAGTAATGGGCTTGATTTTGTGTTGTTGTGATAACGTGAGCTTAGCCAAAATTTGGTTAACAACATGGGCTGGATTTATGGATTGGACTGGGAATTTTAATTGATGGGCTGATTGGATTGGAATTTCTAATTGAGGGTTGAACTATTGATGGTTAAAATGGAAAAAATGAAACTATCACTTATTATTGCTTAAAACGATCCGGATAATAGATTTACGAAAACCGTTCAAAAGGCTAGTCTCGGGATTTAATCGCAACAAATGGCTACGGGGATGATTCGTTATTCAGTATTCGAAGTTGGAAGTCGGAATTTCACGTGGTTGTTTGCGTATACTTATCATATCTTAAAGTGGGGTGGTTGGATGATGGATTTTCTTTAAAGATAAACTTGTTCGGCTTATAACGGTTATTAATGAAGACTTGTCAAAGTAGCAAATCGTGTGATCTATTAAACGCGGAGTTGGTGCTCAATTGCGCACATTTGCTATCACTGAAGGAGTTAGTTGTAGTGCCTCGTGGTCTCACATAGTGAGGGATTTGTCAAGAGGTGGCGTACTACTTATACTTGATGGTTGGTTGGTTGAGGAGTATAGAGTACTTAGAGATTCGGCAAGGTGCAGCATGAGTTCTATACACCATTCTTTATCATGGATAGTACAAGACATAAGTCACAAGTTTGGGTTATTCTACTTCATCATCAAGTTTGTGATAATTCGTTTTCTCCATCAGTAATCATTACAAAGAGCCGACAGAATACGAGGTTGGTATTGAATAAGTCTGAGGAGAAGCGACTTCACACATGACTTCTCTATCGAACATTCAGACGTAACCGAATTATGATTATGTTTGATGGTCATATCAAATATAATCAGGGGAAGAGAGTTCGATAAGATTGCAACAATCAGGGGAAGAAATGTGTACATCCGGGACTTAGTTGACTTTGGTTGAAACAACCTAGTTTGCACACCTTAGGGGTTTTTTAGAAATGTGTACATCCGGGACTTAATTGTATTGGAGTTTCTTACTTCTATGAGTTGTTTGTGTGAAGTCTGTGCATGTTCCCCTGAATGGATCGGCTACTAATCCGCAATAAGAAGTCAGATTTGCTGCTAAGTGTGGTTTACTTCTTCTTTTACAAATTCCGCTGCGAGCTTAAACCGACATAGTTAGAAGATTTGTCAACTACATCAAAGCTTCATATTTGCTTCGAATGGCTGTCTGTTTGGGGGGAAGTGGATTAATTTTTTCTTACAAGTGAATGAAGGAATGATCAAGCTCTAGTACATGTTGAGACAATGCAAATAACGATTTCTTTTAGCTATTTGTACTTGTAGGATACATTGTAAGTAATTCCATATGCCACCATATTGGAGGAAGATTGTTAGGATCAAAAATATGGTGTCTATATGGAAATTACATTAGTTTTGGTTTAAGTTAAAACACAAGGACTAAAAGTGTAATTAGTCCAAAGTGTCCTTGTGTTTTACCTATAAATACTCCCCTCTAATCAACATTAGAGGGTGAAGCTCACATTTGTAATTTCCCTGTCATTTTTCCTTTTAATAAAACTTGAAAATTAAATAAAGCTCTCTCCTCTCCATTTGGCTTATTCATATTTTTGAGCTTCCCGACCTCCGCAGATCGTGGAATCGAGAAACTACATGTACAATAGTTTACCACAAATCAATCAATCGACTATAGTATGTAAAGGGTTATTATACAAACATGTTACTAAAGTTTACATAAAAGTTCGCCTAAGTTACTAAAGTTTTATTTTGTTCATTTAAGTTACTAAACTTTTAAGAAACATACCCCACTATAATTTCAGTGTTAATTCGAGTAACCTGAACGCATATTTTTTGATAAGTTAAGTAACATAAATGTCGCGTTTTTACAAGTTAAGTGATGTTTACGTATATTTTTATAGGTTCAGTAACCTCAAAAGTTATGTTTCATACTTTAACCTAAGTGAACAAAATTAAACTATAATAACTTAGGCGAACTTTTGTGTAAAATTTAGTAACTTATTTGTATAATAACCCTTATTGTAAGTGCATGATCTTAATTCAAACATTTGAAAAAAATAATCATTAAACTAACATAAATACATTAAAAAATCTTAGGATAATAACATTACAGCAACACAAATATAGATTTAGCCCCCGCCTGATAGGCGGGCTTGTTTTATGATTGTCGTTTACTAAAATTTAATTGAAGGTAAATCAATTATATATCAAATTATTCATTGAATATGTTAACAACATGCAAGGAATGTTCATCCGATAAGAGAAAATAAAAGTTAATAAATTATCTGCAAGAACAAAGTATATGCATTTTTAAGACATCCACACTATAATCAAAACCAAAACGATATTAAACCATAAAGTTTACTCTAAAAGTGAATAGTATATGTAGAATCTATGTAATCTTTGATATTTGGGAAGAAAGAACTAGTGAGAGAAAGTGGAAGGAAGGTTGTATTTCTAGTGAGAGAAAGTATAAAAAAAGAAATGCATTAGTGAAAATGAGAAATACAAAACCAACCAACACCCTCTCCAAGGCATGGAGAGGGTATTTATACCACATGTTTGGCCGGCCATGGGCCTTTAGAAGGCTTTCCATGGTCCTTTGGGCCATATTAGCTTATAGAGTAAATATTGACTAACTACGGGCTTTAACTATTTAATATTGGAAGTGACCGATTCTTTTCTAGTTTCTAACAATCTCCCTCTAAGGAAGGTCACTCCAATTTACAAAAGATATAATCCTAGAATACTATGCTTTAACTTTAGTCTTGAGCTCGTAGTCTTTTAACTTTAATCTTTAACTTGTGATTTGTTGTAGTGATCTTTGACTTTAGGCTCGAGCTTGTTCCTTTATCTTGACTTGTTTGTAAAAATGTGATCTTGAACACTTTGAGATCATCAACCAAGCATAATCTCGTTACGCCATCTTGTGACTTTGCCAACTTGTGGACTTGAGACTTCTGGACTGACATGCTCATACCTTTCTTGATATGTTGACTTGAAAAGCTTTGATGTTGCATCTTTCTTAAATTTCTTTAACTTTAAAACTTTGTCACTTCGAGAAAGACGCTCGGTATCAGAGTGACAGAAACTTCTTTGAATTTCTTTGACTTTAGTACTTTGTCACTTCCAGAAAGACGTACGGTATCAGAGTAGCGGAAGTCTTGAAACATGTACCTGAGCTTTCATAATGTCTTTATGTTTTGTCGGTCGGGTATGAGCATGTGGTTATGAATCTTGTGAGCCAGCTGGAATCAGGTACCTTCACCACCATCTTTAAGTATCCTGCATTAAAACAATTAGCAATAAAGCGGGGGGACGTTTATGGCTTTGTCATTCGCCCGTGTTTGGTTGGAGTAACCTTTGAATCCATGAGGATCGACCTGTGATTAGGTAGATTCAATTTTAGAAGAATCTCCTTGACAGGATTTCTAGCTGAAGTATAGAATCTTTCTAACACATTTGTATTAGATTCATCAAACTTAGCATGTTCTCATTACCGGAACGTCTAAAAGCAGACAACACGATAAGAGTAAACTAGTGAGTTACTGTCTTGCCGATTGAAATATAAAAATCAATTTGAAAATCACTCAATGTGTCACTTGCTAAAGTGGTTTTGTGACACATCGAGAGTGTTAATCATTTCAAAAATTCATCATCAATCGTCAATTCATAAGCTGGAACAAGTTTGATTCTTATAGAATCGCACCATTGTTTCTTTCCAGTTGTCACAAGTTTGATTCGTATAGAATCGCACAAGTCACCTACCATGAGCTTGTTTGATGTTGGCTCAAGCAGGATTTCCATCTTCATTATGAATGTATCACTCAGATGTTCTGGCAAAATCACAAGGATAATGCGTAGGACTCTTTATATATATTTCTCATTATTCACATTGTGTGAGATAGCAAGCATAATTTTGACAAGTGTCCTAATGAGATTTATAGATGATCTCTTTTGGCTCTAGACTCAATAATGCACTTTTGTTTTAGTGATCGGAGGCTAGAGCAGACTGCCACCTTTTCAATATCAACTAACTCAGAGTGAGAGAGTCGATAGAAATGTGTGTAATCTCCGTGAGAAATGAAACAAGAGTCTTTTAAGAGACATTGAGTGGCTATGGAGGGTTGTGCATAGCGTCACTGGGTCCATGACTGTCTTCAATGTCAGACAACACCTTAGTGTTTCTGACAGTAGATGTATTAACCCGGTTTCTGCCTTAAGTGTAAAGAGGGCTTCTTTCTTTTCACCCTTTATCTTAACTTTTCTTTTTCATTCTTCAACCACTTCAGCGCTTACCGAGACTTTATAACTAGAACCTTGTTGGGTTTGTTCCAGTACTAGCTCCATCTCAGTCAACTCTATTCCCATATTATCACTTTTTCTCCTTTTGTATCATACCTAAGGACTTCTACACTAACTAGTGGATATCCCTGGGTAGATCCCTCTGATTCTGGCTTGATCATAGGATTTGAATACCTATGCCTAACCACCTTATATCTCCATAAATTAAAGTACATGGTCGGTCTTTTGAGTATTCTATCACGATCAGAACCAAAATCATTGAAAAGTTCAATCAAAGTGTTTGATATAAATATCAAAAGATTTACACTTTGAGAGTTTTTTATTATCACTAAAAGCTCCCCCTTAACATATGCATCGTAATCGTAGTACATGATAAGTGTGGAGTGCATTGGGTCCATTTTATTTGATCACATCTTTCAATACAAGTTAGATCCAGGTTAATCACATTTTCTCCCCTTATCTAAGATGATATCCCCTTGATATTTTAGATATCAATTGATTAACTGTTCGGGGACAAAATGTTACATATAATCTATAAGGAACATTTTAATGCTCCCCCTTAATTAATGAGGGTATATAAGATAGTGCTGAGTATAATAATTTGAAATTTTTTGAATTTACTGAGAAATTCTTGAAAATTTTGTACTCGAGCACTCCTTAATGTCACCATAAAGTCTACACTACATATATACAAATTCACAAGTTTTTATTATTTATGATGTTTGACCTGTTATGATGAGGACATCATATGATAAATCATATGGTCCTTTGTAGCAGCCGAAAGTCTTCTTCGTACAATCTCCCACCAATGAACTTTTCTAAGCTCCTCATTAACCTTCTTTATTTCAAGAAGTTGTCAATCTGATCTTTCTCTGTCTAAGCACTCTTCGGTGTTGCTTCAACTTTCTTTATAATTTACGAAAGTCTTTGCTTTAAAATTCGAGTATAAAACAGATTTAGATACATATGTAACTTGAGCTTGTGTGGTTGGTTATGTCGGCGTTGATGTTGTCTTAGCTTCCCCCTAAACCAGCAATCGTTTCTTGAGTAGATTCAAAACTTTCTTGCAAGCTGCCTCAAGCAGTTTTGATGTAAAAAGCCCAGATATCCGAAGTACACAGTTAACCCTTTCAAGAATTTGTTACCGCAACACCAAAGTCAATTAAGTCCCGGATGAGCGCATTTCTCTCTTCAGGATAGTGATGATATGAATTGTAACACCAAAGTCAACTAAGTCCCGGATGTAAACAATTAAGTCTTATAATTAGTCGAAATGAAAAACCTAAGTCAACTAAGTCCCAAATGTACTAATTTCTTTCTGCAGAATATTGACTAACTTAAGGAATCATCATACCTATGTGTACTTCTTTTATCAAATATTTCTACTCATTTTAAGAATAAGACAGAACTCTTCTCACGTTTTAAATAATTATACTCCCAACACTTCCCCCTGGGGACTCAAATGATGCATACTGACTAATAACGAGATGTCTCTTCTACCATGTGATTGAAATAGTGCACTCGAAAGATTCAAAAAGGCCTAAAATCAAAAGAAGCTAACCTCAAAAGACAAAAAAAGATAACCTCAAAATAAGGCCAAAGACACTATCAAGTATACATCTACTCCTTCCCCCTTGCTGGTTTCGATACCTCGAAATTAGCAAAACCTTGTACGCACATATATGTGAGATCGTGTTTGAAGAATTAATAAGCTTAAATCTATTCTGTGAGAATCAACTTCAAGGCTTTTAAAACTATGAAAGTATTTCCAAGCATTCCTATGTCTTTTACAAACTATGAGGTGTTGGCAATATTGATCGAATGTAGTTTAAGGCTAGAATTCACTAAGTCTCAATTTGCAAATAAGTCCTTAAAGTTTGAAACAAATGACATCTAAAGCCTGTGTAGTTAAAATCCATTAACTCCCCTTAAATTATGATCCGTCATTATTAAAAACTTTATCCTTTTTTTCGTGACTTAGTTTTAAAAGATTATTTGATGAAAATTTCTCCCCCTCAAATAATAACCCGTTTTCTATTTAAAGAGTTATTGTTATTGTTTGAGTGGTCGAATTGTCTTTGAAAATCTTTTTGTGAATACTGAAAGCACTGATTCATTTATGAAAGACAACTTTTTACCAATAATACCAAAAATAAGATTTCTCTTATTTTACATCATAAGCGCACTGACATATACACTTATGGAATATAGAAAGCACGGATTGTGTTGGAAAGTAAACACAAGCCTTTGCACGGTCATAAAGTAGACCATGCCCGAGAATAAATTACCGTTGTTAGAAACAACTGTCTTTTTGACGACATGTTTTCCTCAGGGTGAAAAGCGAGTTACTATCTGAAATAATAGTAAGGCATCTGGCATGTTTTGAAAACATTTGAACTTCTGCTCGAACTTCATTGACAGCCTCGTATCATTATTGAATGGCATTTCTAAGACCGTAAATGTTATCGATTTTTAGAAGACATGCCATTATTACCTCTTTTTATATTTTCTCAATTTTTTAATTTTTTTCTTTGGTTTTATAAATTTTATATTTTTGTATTTTGATTTTATAAAAGTTTTCTAAAAAATGAAAAATATTTTTGGTTTTTATGGTTTATAATATATATTTACATATGATACAGGATATTTGAATAGGTACCACCACTATTCATCAACTTCATCTGCCAATTGTTTCAGAGTCTCCGGCGTAAAACTTCGCATTCCCAGCTTGTTGATTAGAAATTCAATTCTTTCTCGTATAAGAGCTTTAGTGAAGATGTCCGCCAGTTGATACTCCGTATTGACAAAGTAAAGTTTGATCACCCCATTCTCAACATGCTCCTTGATAAAGTGAAATATAATGTCTATATGCTTAGATCTGGAATGTTGAACATTGTTGCAGCATAAGGCAATAGCGCTTTTGTTATCACAGTACATTGGAATTTTGTTGAAACCAAAGCCATAGTCGGTAAGCTGTGATCTCATCCAAAGGATTTGAGCACAACAACCGGACAAAGCAATATATTCAGCTTCCGTACTGGATATCGCAGTGCTTTTCTGCCTTTTTAATGACCAACTTATAAGTCTATCTCCCAAAAATTGCATACTACCAGATGTGCTACGACGTGTATCTTGACAACCAGCATGATCCGCATCTGCAAATGCTGTTAGAATAATCGAATAATCCTTCGGATACCATAGTCCCTGATTAATGGTTCCTCTTAGATACTGAAAGATCCTTTTGACCGTATGTAAGTGCTTTTCGGCAGGCCGAGCCTGATACCAGGCACACATGCATATAGCAAATTGTAGGTCAGGTCTACTGGCTGTGAGATAAAGGAGGGTGCCTATCATACCACGATAGTGTGACGGATCAATGGCTTTCCTTTCTTTATCCTCATCTAGTTTGGATTTCTCCACCATAGGAGTGTCCACCGGGTCACAAGAGTCAAATCCGTATTTCTTTAAAGATTCAAGGGCATATTTTGATTGGTTAATAAAGATGCCTCTAGGACTTTGAGAAATCTGTAATCCTAAGAAAAATGAGATTTTGCCCATCATTGACATCTTAAATTTTGAACACATGATTTTAGCAAATAGGTCACACAGTTCAGGTGTAGATGCAGCAAAGATAATATCATCGACATAAATTTGTACCAAAAGTAATTCCTTGCCATCCCTACGGATGAATAGAGTGGGATCCACTGAGCCTTTGGAGAAGTCTTTGGATATCAGGAACGAAGACAACATATCATACCACGCGCGTGGTGCTTATTTTAACCCATAAAAAGCTTTCTTTAGCTTGTACACATGATTGGGGTTATCTTTATCCACAAACCCATCCGGCTGGCTAACATAAACCTCTTCCCGTAGATTACCATTTAGAAATGCAGTCTTCACATCCATTTGGTAGACGACCATGTTCATATGAGCAGCAAACACGAGAAAAATCCTTATAGCCTCTAATCTTGCAACCGGAGCAAAAGACTCTTCAAAATTAATTCCATCCTCTTAACGGTAACCACGAGCCACTAATCGAGCTTTGTTCTTTAGTATACCTCCCAGTTCATCTAGTTTCACTTTATATATCCACTTCAAAGTAATAACCATAACTTTATCTGGTCGGGGTACGAGCTCCCATACTTCAAGTCATTTGAACTCATTAAGTTCTTCTTGCATTGCTTCAATCCAACAGGCTTGAGTTAAAGCATCTTTATATGTCTTGGGTTCAACAGCAGTGAGGAAAGCATCGTAGTAACAGAAAAGAGCTTGCTCATGTAATTGCAGCCGAGTGGAAACTGGTCTAGCGAGTTCACCAATTATATTTTCAAGTGGATGATCCTTAGTCCATTTGCTATTGTGTTTAAAAATTTAGGGATCAGGATGCACAATTGTATGAATAGAATCCGACGATAAAGATTGATCAGAAGAGACTTCTGGAATTAGGACACCAAAGTACGGATCATTACCCTTATGTGCAACTTTAATATCATGATTGTCTTCTTCAACATTGTTAGGAATGACGGAAGGTTGGGTTTTGGGTGTTGATTGAGAATTACTTGGTGATGGTGCATCTTTGTCAACTATTGTTGAAGAAGGTGAACCGGTTGATACAGCAGGAACTGGAGCAACTACTTCATCAATTGGAGCAACGACTTCAGGGGCTGGAAAATCAACACTTGGTGGAGGAGTGAGTAATTCATCAAACAACGGTTGAAACAACATATCCCAGTTAGTACTCAAAGGTGGTACAAACGGTATTGAAGGAGGAGGGTTAGGTGTGAGTCCTGAACTGATTATTGTAGGAGTCATTTCATAAAGTGCGGGTCCTGAACTGCTGTGTTCAGAAGCCATTGCAGTCAGCTCATCAAAATCAACATGAATTGTTTCAATGATTCGTCTGGTACATCGGTTATAAATTCCAAAAGCTTTTTTTGTGGGTGCATAACCAATGAAAATACCAATATCGGCTTTCGGTTGTAACTTTCCCAAGTTCTCACTATCATTTGTCAGATAGCAGAGTGTACCAAATACATGGAAGAAAGATAAGTCGGGAAGTTTGTCATGTAAGAGCTCATATGGTGTTTTTCCGTGACGAAGGCATATGATTGAACGATTTTGAGTGTAACATGCGATAGCAACTGCTTCAGCCCATAGAAACAATGGAGCTTTTGCATAAATTAACATTGTGCGGGCAACTTCAATTAGCGTACAATTCCGTCTTTCAACGACACCATTTTGCTGTGGAGAGCGAGCAACAGATGTTTCATGAGAGATGCCAACCTTCTCATAATATTCACGCAAAGTTTGATTAACAAATTCAGTTCCATTATATGTTCTGATGCATCGGACAGGTACTTTAAGTCGCACTTGGATCATCTTGAGAAACTTGATTATGAAATCTGGAGCTTCATCTTTTGACCTTAAAAACTTAACCCATGTAAATCGAGGGTAATCATCGACAATGACGATGATGTACTTCTTTCCATTAACGCTTGCTACACGCATTGGTCCACAAAGATCCATGTGTAAAAGATAGAGTTTTTCTTGATTGGTGTCTTTAGATTTAGGTTTGTGGGGTTTCTTCTTGCTTTTACCTATTGCACAAGCAGAACAAAGATGATCCTTCTCAAATTTAAGCTTAGTGAGACCTCAAACAAGACCATGTCTAGCTAAATGGTTGATTGCACCAAAGTTCAGATGAGACAGACGTCGGTCCGATAGCCAAGACTTAGTCTTTGAGGCCTTTGACAAGAGACATATAGGAGAGGACGCCATCATGTCTCTAAGAGACAAAGTATACAGATTGTTGCCTCAAGATCCAGTCAATAAATCAACACCTTCTAAATTACGAATGAAGCAGGTGTGTTGACGAAAGCCAACTTCAAGGTTCGAATCACAAAACTGCCCAACGAAGAATAAATTGTGTCCAAGTCCTTCCACGTAGTAAACCATTAATATCATAACATTCCCAATCTAATAATCACCATATCCTAATATCTTTTCCATGTGATCGTTTCTGAATTTGACTATACCCAAAAATTTATTGACGAAATTAGTGAGCTGAGAGCGATCTCCCGTCATATGCTTGGAGCAGTCGGAGTCCAAATACCAGAGGACAATTTGGATGACCTGCATTCATCAAGAGAGGAAGATGAAACATCGGAAATTATGGATCCCCAAGATTTGCTGGGTTCCTTTTTGTTAGCAGATACAGATTGACGATCCTTAAATTTGTTAACAGGAACATTAGTTTTAGATTTTCTAGGTTTCCGTGAATAAACCAATGTTACAGCAAGTTTAGATGTTTCATTATCTAGAGCAGTTGGTTTTCTAAGGGGCACTTCAGTAGTTGTGGTAATCCTAGTTAAAGGGCACGCATTTCCTACTATAGTGAAGGTCTGACCAGTAGGTCTCCAGATATACCCAATATTTGTAAATCTCTTTCCTGTTGGTTTCTAAACTTTTCTCTTTGTATGTTTCTTAACAGATTTAGATTTTGTACGAGCATTCACATTATTGATAAAATCAAGAACACACAAATCATGATTATCAGAAAGCATGCAACCATTACACTTAACACATTTAAGTTCAGAATTAGCATTAAGCTTGGAATGCTGCACATGAGCAGTTCCTTTAGGTGCAACAACATGATCTTTATTTTTTAAACTATATTTAACTTTCCTAGGGTGGGCTTCTACTTTATTCTTCTGAGTACTACTTTGTGTTTGCCGAATCTTATCTTTCTTTGTATTGCCTGAAGGCTGTGATCCGCTAGCACTAGTAGACTGTTTTACTCCTGTAGAAGACAACATAGGGTTGTTAGAAGCTAGGTTTGATGTAGAGGCTATTTTTGTGATTTTGTTTCTTGAGGATGTGACGGGCTCAGTGAATCTAACTCTTTTATCTTTGTTCATTGGGGTCACAACCATTAATTTTTCTCTAGAATTATTGATACTAGGGCAGGTTTTACTAATTTTCATAAGCAACTCCTAAATTAGTTTAGTATACTTACAGGCAGATTCTAAGACTGGATCTAGGGGATAATTTGCTTTAATATGATCGACTAGATCCCTAAGAATTGCTGCTTCTTCCTGAGTATGCTTAATATAGGCAGAGTGAGCTGACCTTTTATTCAACAATTTAGGGGTTATTGGTTCCGTATTAATCTTTGGATCACTAGGGTGTTGAGTGATTTCATCATCAACTAAGGCTTTTCCTTTAAGATTCCTTAATTCATCCTTGAGAGCTGTAATTACCAAAGCTTTTTCCTGAAGACGAGCATAGAAATCAGAAATTTCCATAAGTTTAAATTGACTTGATTAATTAACTCAGCACATTGTTCTTTTGATCGAATATGTGATGGTTTAATCGAGTCATAAAGTTGCTTATAGGTCTGCTTCAAATGCTCATTCTCAGCAATAAGCTTTGTCACCATATGATCCATCTCAATATTTATAGTTTCAATCTCTTCTAAGTCTTTTTTAATCTTATCCTCATTCATCTTTCCACTTAGAGATTTGATTCTCTCTTTCAAAATTTTGATGGCCGTGTCTTTCTCTTGGGACTGAGCTTTCAATTCATTTAACTCAAACAATTAATCAAAAGTTGGAGCACTTTGATTTGAAACAAAATTGTCCCTTTTGGAAAATTTCTTGATTAAGTTTAGTGTCAACTTCTAAAGTGATGCAATATTTTTCAAGAGTGGTATAACTTTTAAACAGTTTATCATAAATATCTTTTTCAACGAAATCCTTTTTGTTAAGAAGCTTAGTCTCAAGTTTGAGACACTTTTCACATTCATGCACATTCACAGAAGCAATATCCACAAAAGAATTTACAATTAAGTTCACAATATCTTTGCTCATCACTTGTTCCAAGAGTCATTCATTTTCGTTCAAAGCTTGATTCATTTTAACTTCAAATATTTTTGACTCTACACGATGTTGTTCCACAGCCTGTTCCATTTGATAGAAGACATTTTAGACTTCAAAAAGTTCATCAACCAAATGTTGGTTGAATGTGTTAAATAAGTCCTTTAGAGCTTTTACAAATGGAATTATTTCATCCCTAAAACAAGCTTTTGTATGTTCGAAACCCCACGAGCCCTCAGTGATAGCTATAGGCGTGGTCCTTTCTTTGACTACCACATCAAAGTTAGCAAGATGGTGTTTAAGTTTCTTCAAACTCGTGTTAACCATGCTGACTTTAGGAAGTTCTTTAGGAACCTCAACATTGGTGGGTCTAATAGAAAGTGTGGGTTTTGAGGAATTCACAGAATTCTGTGACCAAAAGGCGTATTCAGCAGATAATTCAGTTTGTGGAACAAATAGTGTTTCAAAGTCTTTTTAAAGTTGGTTAAGAACATCATAATTGACTGGTGTGGTATCAACTTTATTTTCTAACATTGTAGGATCCTTTTGTTTTAAAATCATTTTGGAATGACTCTCTTCAGCAAGTATTAAGGTCTCTTCAGAGTCGGGGATCACAATAGGATTGGTTTTCTGAATAATATCACCAACATATAGCTGTGGTTCCAACTGTTGAGCTTTCTTCAGATAGAAAGGATTTTGAAAACCTAGAGCTTGTTTAGTGGTATGATCATAGAAAACTGAGGTTTCGTCAACATGTAAACAGTTTGTGCAGATTGATCTCTTTTAAAAATGATATTATCTAGGTGTTTGATCCGCTTTTCTAAAGCTATTTCCCTATCAAGGTTTCTAGATTCTTCTTTCTTAAAATCATTTTTGAGAAGTGTAACCGTTTGCCGCAAAGATTCCTTTTCTTTTAAATGTTCTGAAAGAGCTTGTTTAAGATGATCAATCCTTACAGACTATGCACATGAATCTGAAACGTTATCTTTACTTTTTGAATCAACATTTTGTCCTTCTTTTAATACTTTAACTTGTTCCTTATATCTTTTAAGCTCAACAGTTAAAGTGTCATTGACACTTTTATTTTCCAGATTAATCTTGGTACAGTTAACTACTTAGGTTTTTAGTTGTTCAATCACAGATAATATCAAATCATCTTGTTGTGCAGAAGAGTTAGAATTTTTAAACAACTACCTGTTGTGATTCAATCAGATACTAAGAATAAGGAATGATATTGCTATCACTGGTTATTTCAGTCTCTGAATGGTTTATAACATTTGACTATTTAGAAGACGGCATAGCCTGCACAACTTGATTAGTCATATCATTATTCACATTATCATGATTGTGTACCTCAGAAAGAGCATCTGAACTATAGTGAGATAAACTCGCCATGAGAGCAACTTTAGCAGTGTTAAGTTCATCACAATTAGAGTCATATGCATCCAAATCATCAGCTTGATAAGCAGCATTGTGAGTGATGACAATCTATGTGGCTTAACCTTCTAGAATTCCTGGATCTGCCAAAAATGCTAGTTCCTCTTCATGTAGAATTTGACCACTTACTTGAGCTTAAACCAATAACACTTTATCCTTAAACCACGAATCATCCCGTTTCCTCTTTGGTTTGGTGCACTGTTTAGACGTGTGGCCTTCCCCTTTGCAGTTGTAGCAAATAACCGTCCTTTGTTTTCTAGAATTATTTCTACTTGCTCCCAAAGTGTAAGTCCTTGAAGTACCCGCAGCTAAAGAAGTTTGTCTCCCCTGAATTGGTTGTAAAGTTACTCTTCCATTATTAATGGTAGCTTGTTGCCTAGGGTTTAATGAATTTCTCAGCTGGTTATTGGTAGTGGGATAACGGGAAGTGACGACAGCAGTAAAAAATGACATTATGTGATTGATAGCATCAATGGGATCATCACCTTTCTGGAACACTAGAACAATTAGACCAGAGTCTGGTTGGGAAAATTTAGATTGTTGATTAACTAAGGGAGCATATTCTAATTAAGGGATGGATGATGATGGAGAATAGATGTTGTGGTGAATTGATTATTGGTAATCATTAGATGGATAAGTGATTGAAAGAGGTGTTGATGATTGATGTGTTGAGTATTGTTGAGACTGATAAGGTGAACCATACTATGAGGACTGATATGATAAAACTTGTGGTTGAAATTGAGTGTTTTGGTATGAATTTTGATGAGTTTGATAAGGAGACTGGATCATCTAATGAGTTGCAACCAAAGCAAGCAGATCTAAATTGCGTTCATGCATTAAACGAACCTCATTTGCATGAAATTCATGTTGTCCCAAATAAGCATGAAGTCGATCGATGTTAGTTGTGTGCAAATCTCGAACTAGTTTGAAATCTGTCACAAATTTAATCCATTCAGGAGGAAGAGTATTCAAAAACTTTGTGTTCACTTGAAATTGTTCCAGTTTCATGTTGTAGATGTTTATGTCATTGAGTAGTAGTGAAAATCTCAAGTAGAATTCATGAAGTGATTCCCCCTTCTTATAAGCAAACTTATCGAATTCATCATAAAGCTTACACTCATTTTCTTGTTTTATCAATGAAGTTCCTTGCATGAGAAGTTGAATTCTTTCCCAAAGTTCCTTGGCGACTTTATGATTACTAACCAATGCATAGACCTCAGGTGGTAGTCCTTGGAGAATGATGTTTGTTTCCTTGATATCACAATCAGCTTGAATTGCTTCAGTAGGAGATAACTCAGAATATCTCTTAGGTCTAGTCACTTAATTTTCCTCAATTGAAGGCCAAATGAGTGGACCATTTTCAACGGATTCAAGAATCATTCGTCCATGTTATCTATTCAACATGTATAGTTCCATTATGCTTTTCCAAGAATCATACATTTCTTTTTCCAACATGGGTGGACGATTGTCAGCACCCGAAAGAATTGCTTTGTCAGCAAGAGTCGCCATTGATAAATTGGTATGTTTAAAGATTACTGTTTGATCGAGCGGTGATAGAAAGTAATTGTGTTTGAAGGTATTGTCTTTTGTGTGTTTTAAGTCTTGAAACTACACGGGATTTTACAATTCTTGACAAAACTGGGAAAACAATTGAGTGTTTTACGAGATTTTACAAGTCAAAGAAATAAACTGTATAATTTTGATGAAGCAATTTTGAGTTTTAATTAAATGTTTCAAATTCGTGTATTAAAAAATTGCAAATTCGGAAGCTAAAGAAGAATTGCAAATTTGGAAACTGAAAAAAATTGCAAATTCAGAAGCTGAAGGGAAATTGCAAATTCGTGTCCTATAGGAAAGATGCAAATTCGTGTCCTAAAGGAAAGATGCAAATTCGTGTCCTAAAGGCAACTGCAAATTCGTAGACTTCTTAAAATTGTAAATTCGTGTCCTTCTATGAAATTGCAAATTCGTGTCCTTCTGAATAATTGCCAATTCGTGTCCTTCTTTGAAATTGCCAATTCGTGTCCTTCAAAGAAAATTGCAAATTCGTGCTATAAAGCCAAACTGCCAATTCGTACACCAAATAAACTTGCTAATTCGGAGAGAACTTGAAATTGCGAATTCGTATAGAACTAAAACTGCCAATTCAAAGCTGCTAATTCAGATACAATACAAATTGCCAATTCGGAAAACACTAAAGCTGCGAATTCGTGTAGAACAGGTACGAAACTCAAAATCTTTAAAAAACAAAAAGACACCTTTTTGATTGTTTTTTTCCTAAATTTTCTTGTACAACTAGTATTCTCAAACCTATAGGTACCTTAAAAATGACAACTTTTTGGTTTTTAAGCCAAAAATTTCAAAATCAAGATTTGTACTTTATAAGGTTTTTGAAAAAAAAGATGAGCTAAAATGAATTTTTCTTTGATCCAAAGCAAGTACACCTATATCTAAGGATACTAGATCAAATTTACCTAGGTAAATGATCTTTTAGTGTACAAAGAAGCTTTGAGAAACAAGAGAAAAGAAAGAAATGATGCGTACGGTTTAAAGACGACAAAAAAACAAACCAAAAAGAAATAAAACAAACACAAGAACTAAGCAAATCGCTCCATGGCTCTTGATACCAATTGTAGAATCTATGTAATCTTTGATATTTGGGAAGAAAGAACTAGTGAGAGAAAGTGGAAGGAATATTGTATTTTCTAGTGAGAGAAAGTATAGAAAGAGAAATGCATTAGTGAAAATGAGAAATACAAAACCAACCAACACCCTCTCCAAGGCATGGAGAGGGTATTTATACCACATGTTTGGCCGGCCATGGGCCTTTGGAAGGCTTTCCATGGGCCTTTGGGCCATGTTAGCTTATAAAGTAAATATTGACTAACTACATGCTTTGACTATTTAATATTAGAAGTGACCGAGTCTTTTCTAGTTTCTAACAGTATATATACTTGTATGTGTCTTCTCACTGTTTTATGAATTTTCCCAAATCTTGTATATACATATGCAAAGGTACAAACGTTGTAACCGTCCATAACTGACCGTATTCAACAAATATCTCCGCTGATAGTAAAATTAAATAGAAACTTTCAAACTAATTAGAATTTTGCTTAAAAATTTAATACAAAAAGTGCTAAAGTATATAGATTAATTGTGTGCCAGACATATGTACCTTTAATTTCACACCCCGCCAAGGCGGAAACACGAGACGTAACGTCATGGATATCATCACAACATAATGGTGTCGAAAATATAGAAACTCTAAAATGCGTAAATGAGTCACAGAACACAATGTGTCATGACGATATCGATAATTCAAAACAAAACATCATCTTGTATTAATGAAAGGAGTCCCACCAATACAAGGAAAATAAATTCACGATCCTAATAAAATCAAAACATCCAACAAAGGTTCATGCAAACATAACAAATAAAGGAGCGAACTCCCATGCAACCCTAGCAGTCTCTCTCTAGCCACTTCGCCTAACCTCACGATGCTCACCTGAAAATGATGCTAAAATACGTCAACACAATGGTTGGTGAGAGTCATAGGTTTAGGACACTAAATAAACCTTTAATTAAAATAATTTTGCTACGATTATTATAACATATCATGGCAGAACAATTTAAGCTAGTTATCACATAGGCTATCAAATAATTCACAATCAATCATAACGGGACGGAACGTGCCCACGATCCACATAACAAACCTAGGGTAATCCATTACCCTCTGATCGGAACCACACAGAAAGGAGTATTATTTCAACCTTCCAGTTAGATTTGGAATAAGTAGAGTCACTACCCTCCAACCGGAAACACACAGAAATGGGATTTTATTTCAATCCACCAATTAGATTTGGAATAGGTAGAAGCACTACCCTCTAATCGGAACCACACAGAATTCATAACAACATTAAGCATACCACATAAAATAACCACATAAATGTTCATGCTTCAAGTAAAACCAAATAATCGCAGCGATTTAACACATTCAAAACATCTTTGCATCATTTCCATCCCAATGTAAAAACATTAAAAGTGGGACTATGAAACTCACCTGATGCTTTGCTTCCAAAAAGGATCCAACCAAACTTCGTAAAACTTCACGAACAATCTAAACAATTAAACACATTATAAGCTACCATCAATTAGACATTCAACCCAATATGATGTAACCTCAACAATGATGGATATCTAAGCTATCTACCACTGTTCTCTACTAGTTTTAATCCTTTTCCATCTCCGACACATACCCTTTACCCTTCAATGTTACATTTTAAACTTTCTGGTTTTAAGCAGAATTTTACTCTCACTTGCACGCCCTAAACGCACTACTTAAACACTCCCATAATTCAAACCAAAATTCATCATGCTATATATATGTCCTATGAACCTCTCATAGCTCTCCTAAAGCCATTACCCTTTTACAAATACCCCTTAGAAATTCATTAATCCAAAGTGTTTAGAATTCGTCCAGAATCTGACCTTCTAAAAGTATGACATTGGTTAACCAACTTAGACCTCACTATGACCTTAGCCAAAATTTAGAGAACACACACAATATATGAACTAACTTTCACATGACTTAGAGCCTCTAAATCAATGTATAAGTATTTTTAGAAAAATAAAACCCAAGACTGAAATTTGTAACTGTTTTACACACTGATTTTGTAATGGCCATTTGACCCACTCCCCGACCATAAAAACTCACGAGACTGACTTTTCTGGAAAGTAGACTCTCTGAGGATATCTCCAGTATATTGTAAATTATTTATTTGATCTTTTATGATTGAGTTATGCTCGTTACAAAACCGCCTAACTTTATGCAGTGAATTAAACATCTAATTCGAGTGATCTAAAACCCTAACGCATGATCATATTGCTAATTCATTCGATCTAATGATTAAACCATCATTATTATAACATAAACTTTCTGAAAATTAAATACCCTAATATATAAACCCTAATCCATCATAATTAAGTTACTAGAATTAAAAGATTTAAAACTAGAATTAACTAAGATCGAATCATACCTTAAGAGTAGAACCCTAAAAAAACGTCTTCTCTTTTCCTCCTCTCTATGGCCGGTCGAACACAAGTGAGGGGGTTTAGGGATTTTAATCTTGTATTTATAAACTCCCTAGATGTGTTTTAGTTTGAGTCTAATTAGTTTTAGATTATGACTTGGATTTCTTCTTTTTTTTCTTCTTTATCCCAAAACCGGCCGAATGGCCTATTGTATATTTTTTTATTTAATTATTAATTACATATTTATTTATATTTCCTTTAATTTTTATAAAAACCTTAATTAATTTGACTATACCTTTTTGCATAAACGCAGTTTACTACCTTTCTAAAAATAACTTTTCAT
Source organism: Tanacetum coccineum (assembly GCA_026074375.1). NCBI lineage: Eukaryota > Viridiplantae > Streptophyta > Magnoliopsida > Asterales > Asteraceae > Tanacetum > Tanacetum coccineum. The sequence continues at coordinate 86,515 of BQNB010004452.1, read as the reverse complement.
TTCCAACCTAACTTTCTAAAAATAGAAATTTTACATTTTCTTAATCTAACACTTAAAAGCTAAACCTATCTTAGATAACTAACACAAAATACGTATACGTATATATATACTTACACAATTAACTTGCAAACGCTCAATTATCAAAAATCATTTCCTTGTCATTAAAATGAACGAAATGAACTCAACAAATTTCCCCATCATTCTAATCTCATTGAGATGATCACACTCAATAGATTGGTTACCAATACCTCATAAACACATAAAAACACATATAAACACATAGAATCACATAAACCATACTTTGCAACAGACACATAAGTCAACACTAACGGTTTGACTAACCTGCTCAAGTCATGGTTATCACAGATCACCCGCTGGATAATATTATTGGCAATCCCTCTTTGCCAGTATCCACCAAAAAACAACTGGCAACCGATGCCTTATGGTGCTTGTATAACTCTGTACTGTCAAAAGTCGAACCAAAGAACTTCAAATCTGCAATTACTTAAGATTGCCGGTTTCAAGCTATGCAAGATGAGATTTACGAATTTGATTGACTTCAAGTATGGGAATTAGTACCTCAACCAGACTATGTCATGATTATTGCTCTCAAGTGGATTTACAAAGTTAAACTTGATGAGTACGGTGATGTTCTGAAAAACAAGGCTAGGTTAGTGGCCAATGGATATCGACAAGAGGAGGGCATTGATTTCGAGGAATCATTTGCACTTGTTGCATATATTGAGGCTATTCGTATCTTCATCGCTAATGCCGCCAGTAAAAATATGACCATTTATCAAATGGATGTAAAGACAACATTTCTGAATGGCGGATTGAAGGAAGAAGTCTATGTTAGTCAACCAGAGGGCTTCGTTGATCCTGACCATCCAACACATGTTTATCGTCTGAAGAAGGCTTTGTACGGTTTAAAGCAAGCCCCTCGGGCATGGTATGATACCTTGTCACGTTTTCTTCTGGACAACAAATTTTCTAAAGGTGTAGTGGATCCGACACTATTCACTTAGAAAACAGGCAAACAGATTCTTCTTGTTCAAATATATGTAGATGATATTATTTTTACCTTGAACGACCCTAAAGCATGTGAAATAATTTCCTATGAGATGAGTTCTAAATTTCAAATGTCAATGATGGGACAAATGTCTTTGTTCTTAGGCTTACAAGTTTCTCAAAATCCCGGAGGCATTTTTATTAATCAATCAAAATTTGCTTTTGAAATATTAAAGAAATTTGGGATGGATTCGTGTGACCCTGTTGATACACCCATGGTGGATCGACTCAAACTGGATGAGGACCCCTTAGGGATTCCAGTTGACCAGACTCGATTTCGTAGTATGGTCGGCTCCCTAATGTATCTTACTGCCAGCAGACCCGACCTTGTATTCGTTATATGCATGTGTGCTAGGTATCAGGCTTCGCCTACCAAAAAGCACATTGAAGCACTTAAACGGGTCTTTTGGTATCTCAGCGGAACCATTAATTAGGGTGTTTGGTATCTGAAAGACACTGCTATGGCACTAACGACCTATGCAGATGCGAACCATGCAGGTTGTCAAGACACACGAAGAAGTACGTCAGGAAGTGCTCAGTTCTTTGGAGATAAATTGGTCAGCTGTCATCAAAGAAACAGAAGAGCACTGCGATCTCTACAACAGAGGCTGAATACATTGCCATGTCTGGATGTTGTGCTCAGATACTTTGGATGAGATCACATCTTAGAGACTACATCTTTTTCTTCAATAAGATTCCTTTGTATTGTGACAATCACAGTGCCATTGCTCTTTGTTGCAATATTGTCCATCACTCCCGGTCTAAGCACATTGACATACGACACCATTTTATAAGAGAGCAAGTTGAGAAAGGTGTGGTTGAATTGTACTTCGTGATGATGGATTATCAGCTCGCGGATATATTCACCAAAGCATTGCCAAGAGAGCGGTTCGAATTTATCCTCCCGCGTCTTGGTATGAAGAGTATGTCTCCGAAAACTCTTAAACGTCTTCAGGAAGGAGAAGAGGAGTAAAGGATGGTCCTCCTATATCCTATGTAAATATGTATATAGCTAAAATCTAAAAAGAAAATACAAAAATATAAAACCTACAAAAACCATAAAAAATCAAAAAATAGAAAATACCAAAAATAGTTTTTCAAGACATGTCTTCCGTTTATCGATAACATTTACGGACCTAGAAATGTCATTCAATAATGACACGGGTCTTTAAATGAAGCTCGAACGGAAGTTCAAATTTTTCAAAACATGTCTTTATGGCTTGCAGTTATTTCAGACTGCAACCCGTTTTTCAAATTGAGGAAAGCATGTCGCCAAAAAGACGGTTGTTCCTGACAACGGGTGATTAAGTTCTCCCGGGCATGGATTACTTCATATCCATGCACCCTCGATCTAGTGTACGTTTCAGTGCATTATTTCTTGATACAGAAGAGAAGTCTTCGTTCTTTAACCAAATAATTTTTCGTCTCTGATTCTTCAGAAAATTATTTGTGTTACCAACGGTGGAAAAGAGTTGTTTGAAGATCAACCAGACTTGAACTTTTTAAAATTTGACTCTCAATCAACGACTATAGCTCTTTAAATAGAAAACGGGTCATTGATTGAGGGGGAGAGTGTTTTTCAAATTTATGACACTTAACAAGCATTTTAACTCATCAAATAATTAATTGATTGTAAATGGTTTTCGTATTAAACGGGGTTTCAAATTAAAGGGGAGTTAAAGTCATTTTAACTCAAAAGGCCAAAATTGTCTTTATGTTGTGAGTTTAGGGTCTTATGTGCAATTTGCTAAATGTTTCCTAGGCTTATATAAATATAAGGACCTTTTGTGTTTTTTTCTGAAACTTGAATAGTCTATTTTAGTACATTGAAAAGGATTTTGGAAGTTTAGGGACCAATTCTGCCAAACGGTGAAACTAACAAAGTATTAAAGGTGTAGCGAGTTACAATGGGTCAAACCTTCAAAATATCAGTCAAACCTAATTTCTGAAAACCCTCTCTCGCAAATCGCTACTTTGAAGCCTTCCTTGATTTGTGATTTTAGTCGTTTTTCTTTTACTGCTTAATGTTCTATATCATATAAACATCATTAATCTAAAACATGACAGCCTTAATCACTTGAAATCGCGCTACATCAAAGATTTCGTCTTTATTCATCATCTAAATCTTTATTAGTGTTTGCATAGATGAGTTAATTGCTGGGTTAAGTTTAGGATGAGTATATGATGCCTCGTTAGTGCTTGAATTGCCCCCCCTTGCATTACTCTATGGTTTTGATTATTTTCATGAATATAGTTGACTTTTGTTAGTCAAAAATCGTTGCTTTTTGTTGGTTGTTGTTTCTGACTGTAGCTAAGTGTTTGATAAAGTTGTCTAAATGTTTATTTATGTGGTTTCTTGAAAATCCTTTGGTGGTTTGTAATTTTAGGTGTTAGCGAGTTTTTTGTGTGCTAAGTAGCGAGTTAAGACTTTTCTTGGTAGCGAGTTAGTGTTGTTGCTTATTTAGCGAGTTGTAGTTCTAGTCAGCAAGTTATGATTATTGTTTCACCATGAACAGGCAACTCACTAACCTGTAGCGAGTTGATGAAGATATTTTATTAATAATTAAATATTTAACTCGCCATTTCAAAATTTTCAAATTTTCTAGCGAGTTAATATCATATAATTTTATCATGAACAGGCAAATCGCTACGCAGTAGCGAGTTAATGAAGATATTTTTTTTAATGATTAAATATTCAACTCGCCATTTCAAAATTTTCAAATTTTCTAGCGAGTTATGCATATTTTACAGCAAGTTGGTTAGCAAGGTGTGTGTATTGTCTTGGTAGCGAGTTGGGTGATATTATGATTTAAAGTGTTGTCTTTTAGGAGTATTCGAGAAGTATCAGTATGCTTTTTGCCATAATTATTCCAAGGTTAACTTCCATTGACATCAGAATTGACCATATCCATTCTAACATCATATATATATATGTATGTATGTCTTGTTGTTGGATTTGTCTATGCCGATACTATGGCTGACTTGAACATTCCTGCTGATATTGCACCTGCTGAACAAGCTCCTGCTGTCGCACCACCGACCAGAACGGATGATCAGATTCTTCCGTCAAGCAAATGGGTGCCCATCGGCAAGAGTAACAGTGTGCTCGATGTACAGTTCTCCTAGAGGAATCCTATCTTCTCAATTGCTGTAGCCATACTGAAAAACACTAATTTCTTCAGGGCCTTCCCAGCATCATCCACGATTCCTGCTATCTACATTCAGCAGTTTTGGGACACCATGTACTTTAACTCATCCACAGGATTGTACAGCTATCAGTTGGATGAGCAATGGTTCAATCTACACAAAGATATTCTCAGAGATGCACTCAGTATCACTCCGGCCAATGATAACAATCCCTTTGAGGCTCCACCTTTGAGTGATACTGTAATTGAGTATGTCAACACTTTGGGATACCCTAGCACACTCAGAAACATGTCTGCAATGTATGTTAATGCTCTCTATCAACCATGGAGAGCCATCCTATCTATGATTAACATGTGCCTTATAAGTAAAACTGTTGGATTTGACAGGCCAAGACATCCTGTGCTTCAGATTCTTTAGGGTATCACTCATCACTTCAACATTGACTACGTTGAACGGATTTGGTGTCACACCCCGTAAATTCCCGGTTAGTATTCCGACTCACTCCGGTCATCTACTTTAAATTTTATTCGTTACGTTTAAGGTGAGTTGCAGATTGGAATGTCTTAAAAGAGCATCCATTGTTGATCCCATCATTTCCATTCCACCAACCGTTGATTACACATAATTAGCATATGTATTGCAGTGATAGCTACTTGAGATGTCATGATGGCTTGTAGTTGGCAGTCTATGGACAGTAGCAACTTCAGATTCTTGTGTTTGTGATGCTACTAGCTGAGGACCGCGCTTCTTCGGGATAGTATGGAGGCGCAAGGAGTTCTTATAAGAGTATAAAAAATTATATTCATTAGACGATATAATATCTGGGGTGATCAGGACTCAAGCCTACGAATCAATAACCCCATGAGAAAAATGGCCAAATACATACGGCAGCACATCACAATAATGCCATGTAATCATACTTGCAGAGTCCACCTATACTGGCGCATTGTATAATTATGTGGCCACCATAATTATGATGCCCCCTTCACAGTTGTACGCGTACGCCCATCCCCGATAGAAGACACATTATACAATAAATACACGATCATAGCACCAATGAAACAAATAATACTCCAACACATAACCAAAGAATAGAATCCTAATAATCACTTTAATCATAAACTTAAAAACCCAACATCGAAAAAAACGATCCCTAACGATGAGTAGCTCCAAACGCCGCAAAGTAAACAAAATAAGCTAAAACATAACAACTACTTAGCAACACCATGGACAAGTGATAAGACGCGACGTCACCGATCACTTTAGTGGTCTTCTCCCACACAGGCTTGCTTACATGGCAGTAGACTGCTAGGATCTGAATCCCCTTCGAATTCTTTCAGATGTCGTCATCCTCTCCTCATAATAAACATCCATGTTTAATTACCATCTGGCTTGGTGATAGTCAACGTGGAGGAGCAAACTCAATCATCGGGACATCCTTTGCTGAAGATTGTGTGATGTATTCACAATTCGTACGAGTCGCGTTTCTTTAGGTCCGTTCCACTGACTCTTCCTCGACGATGTGATTTAGTACCCATGGATATGTTCGCCGTAACTACTAGTGATTAGTGCCATCCTTGGCAATTACATCTTTGTTTTAAACTCCTGATTGTTTATGATTCCATCAACCTCCTTCAAACCATCTTTTTCTGCAACTTTACAAGTGCCCCGATAGCAAGAGGGGAACTCAACCATGGCGGGTATTATCACGCGTCTGCTTTTTGTTAACCTCCTACACCCAGGTTTTTTTTTAGGTTTTTGTTTTTTTTTGGGTTTTTTGCAAAGGCCACTAAGCAGTAGAGTTTGTTTCTGGACGATAGCTGGGAAAGACATACTGATAGGATAGATCAGCTAAAACATTAGACTATATCACAGATCTCGAAATAACAAAGAAAACTCAACTTATATATATAGTATATAGTAAGAGGTACTTTATGAAACTTTAGGAAATTAAGCATAATTAGTATATACTTACACATAAGCCCTAAGTGCATCTATATGAGTGACCCTTAAGCTATAGTCTAGGCTCAACCACCTAGTTCTCTATAACCAACAGCTCTGCAGGAACCTATCTGTCACACCACCACCGGCCAAGCGAACGCGCGCGGAGGCGTAAAGCGAAATAGAAAGGAATGTAAATCATCACAACACTACGGGTGTCTCTATAGAGAATACTAAAAGAAAGCTATAGTAAGGCAACGACACAAAGGTCATAACGATACCCAAAACACTAACCAAAGATGTCCAAAAGGGTCTATCGATGAAACGAAAGTTCTCGCCAATAGAAAGACATGCAACAATTATCCAAATTCAAACAATGCAAAATTCAAGACAATAAAAACAGAAATCTTCATGACATCCTATGGTCTCTTACTAGCCACTTCTTTCAATCTTATTTCCATCATGCTCACCTGAGAAATTAGATGCTTCAAAATTGCAACGCTGTAACCGTTGGTGGAGAGTCATAGGTTTAAGACTCATATTATAAACTTTGATCACGCACCAATTACTTGCGAATAACAGTCGGAAAACACAGCTATCATAGGGACAAAAAATGCAAAATAAGTAACTTTAATGCAATATGCAATCCACATACAGAGAGTGCGTGGAGCGCGTTACCCCGCGATCCGATTACAACAACTGGGTAGTCGGGGGAAGATTTGACCCCCATATCCTATTACAACAACTAGGTGATGTAACGTTACCCCGATGCCCTATAGTCACATACGCACCTAAAAGTCTACCACTGGGAGCTAATGCTTACTTAGTGGCATGGACCAAACATACTAAGGTAGGGCGTACCCCTCTGATCCGCAATTCACTATTATATGAGAGTATAGTGTACTCCCCGATCCCAATCAAATAACACTTGACATGTGCAATATAGAACATTGCAATGTAACCACATATCACATGCAACAATAAGTGTTCAATAGAACAATCACATAATGGACCCGCAAGAAACTAAAAAACATAATCACAGGGCAATTCAAACATTTAGCATCATTTCCATCCACGTGTGAAAAATGATTTAAAAGTAGGACTATAAAACTCTACCTGATGCCTTCGCTTCTAAAAAGGAGATCCAACACAGCCTTCAGATAAAATTTCACGAACAGATCAAACAATTAAACATAATTATTAGCTACCAATCAAGATATAGCATTCAACTCCAATAGATGTAACTTCAAATATTGATGGAGGTATCTAGCTAGCTATCAAAGTCCTATAAGTCATTAAAAACTTCTTACATATTAGCGAATATACTAAATGCTACTCCTTAAACATGCTGATTTTAAGCAGAATTGTAACTCTTTACATGCCGCGCCCTAAACGCACTACTTAAACATTCTGCCATGGAATATCAAGCACAACCCAGAAATTCCACCATGCTGACATCTATTGTCCAGCTGAACCTCTAATACTCTCCCAAAGTCACTTACCATTTATAATACCCCTTATTAGAATTCAATACGTCCAAAGAGATTAAATTCATGCTAGAAGTGCATGTACAGTTTCTAAAAGTATGGGCATATAATAACTCCACACTTAGACCTCACTATTGAGCGCGTTAAAAAAAATTCAGAGATCACACACAATAAATAGAACTTAACTTCTCGTGACTTAGAGCCTCTAACTCAGTGTATTAATATTTTTTATAAAAATAAAAATCAAACTAAATTCGTTACGTTTTACACACTGATTTTGTAATGACCATTTACCCACTTCCCGACCATAGGGGTGGGGGTGTAAACTTATGAGCCGACTTTCTGAAAGTAGACTCATTGAGGTATATCTCCCATATGTTGTAAATAATTTTTTGTGATCGTGTTTATGACCGAGTTATGCTCAATAAAAACTGCCTACTTTCTGCTAGTAGAATTAAACATCAATTCGAGAAGTGGAGTCTAAGCCCTAAATACATTTTCATAGTCAGCTAATTTAATATTCTAAAGATTAAACCAACATTATTATATCTTAAACTTTCTGGATATAAGCAAACCCTAATTGAATAAGGAACTATACTTGTAAAACCCACAATCCATCATAGCCGAAAGTATAGCGAATAATTATAAACCAAACTAAAATTAAAAGATCGGATCATACCTTAAATTGAGACCCTGAAAAAATTCTTCAGTCTCTCTTCCCTTCTCCTTATGTGCTGGTCGAACAAAGAGAGGGGAGGAAGGGTTAATGATTTATAGTTGATAAGCCGAGCCTATAAGAGTATTGAGCAGTAAGTCCAATTAGATGGAAGATTATACTTCTCTCTTCCTTCTCCTTATGGTCGGTCGAACTAGAGTATGAGGAGGGAAGGGATTCATGAATTATATATATAGGCCTCCTAGTAGAGTTGTAGGTCAAGTCTAATTAGGATTAAATTAGGATTAGGACTTTAAATAAAAAAAAATTTCTTTTAACCCTTAAATCGGCCGAATGGCCTTTTGTATATTTTTTTTATTTTTTTTTAATTTAATTATTATTTACATGTTTATTTATATTTCCTTAAATTTTTATAAAAAGCTTAGTTAATTTGACTATACCTTTTTGCATAAACGCAGTTTACTACCTTTCTAAAAATAACTTTTCATTTCTAACCTAACTTTCCAAAAATAGAAATTTTACATTTTCTTAATCTAACACTTAAAAGCTAAACATATCTTAGATAACTAACATAAAATACGTATACGTATATATATACTTACACAATTAACTTGCAAATGCTCAATTATCAAAAATCATTTCCTTGTCATTAAAATGAACGAAATGAACTCAACAAATTTCCCCATCATTCTAATCTCATTGAGATGATCACACTCAATAAATTGGTTGCCAATACCTCATAAACACATAAAAACACATATAAACACATAGAATCACATAAACTATACTTTGCAACAGACACATAAGTCAACACTAACGGTTTGACTAACCTGCTCAAGTCATGGTTGTCACATTTAAGATTGTGTATCATGTTGTAGAATGTCCGATTTTCTTTAACAAACTTATGGTTGTCAAGACCCGAAATTCTACGTACAAATGTATAACAATCAGTTAAAAGATAGTTTTTAAAAGTACAAATGATATAAAAGCATATCAAGATCATACTCAACAAAATCTCTAATCAGAGTCTGCGTTTCGTAGCTTGGTGTACCTGAAGACGAACATTTCAATTTTTAATAAAATTATTAACACGTATATCATAAAAGCTTTCAAATTTAAACATAAACAATAAACAACATCATGCCTTTTATCATCAATGGATTAATCTTTAAAGGATCACGAAGTTATCATCTAGGTTATTATAAAACATGTAATTGAGAAAAAATTATCAAAATAAATTAATAACCTTGATAGTATCACGAATCAGGCATGTCGCTGGAATAACTTGCCGACAATAATCGATTCATCTATTCTACCGCAACACGCTCCTTTTTAATCATCAAAACAAAATGAGCTTGCCAAACTGTTTCTAATATTCTCCTGGACTTGACAGATATCAACCAAAGTAAAGAAGCACCAGGAACAACCAAGATCTTTCCATTAGGTGAGATACTTAGATGATGGTAATATTTGGTGTCACTAAAATTTTGAGTTTCATATGGGATGAGCTCGCTAGGTGTTACAACTGAGCCAGAATCAGGAAGGGACCACACTCTCAAATTTTCGTCTCTTGATGCGGTAATGATACTTTGCGAACCAGGTGTAAAGCATAAGCAGGTGATCACCTCAACCTGGAAAGAAAAAAATCAAATGCATAAGAAACATCAGCATCTCAAAGAAGTATTATGCATAGAAATGCCATTAATATTCAGTCGAATATATTGTAGTACTAAAGAAGACTTCAAATGAAAAAAGATATCCAAAGCTACTGATGTATTTACTTCATGCCGGCCAATGGCCGCATATGTAAGGCTTGAGCATGAAGCTCACCATTGGGTAATGGCCGCATATGTGGAGCCAGAGAAAGTACTTCATTGTTTCCAACAGGTTAAATAGCTTGAGCACAGGTTTCAGTGTTTATTTGTGCATTTGCAATGGACATGATAGATTTAATATTAGGCGGTGATCTGTTAGGTCTGGATGAGGGGGAAATCGGGTTAATTCCAGGTGGCCGTTTGCTAGTGGCAGGGGTAGTTGCGGGTATAGGCAGTTGCAGTGATCGCGTTGGTGGTATAGGTGATTGTGTATTTTGGTGGCGACCTAAAAATTGACCAGGTGAATGCCTCGTGATAGATGAACCAGAACGCCTATGCAATCTTTATGCTAATCCTGCTCGAGATACTGTAAAGAATATAGTTTGAATTCTGTTAAAGATGGACATGTTGGAAATATCTAAAACATAGGCACACAATTGTAATGAATAAATCAAGAATATTCAAATGAAAATTTACCATTCTTTAAATTATAAATTTTTGTTAGTCCTAAATCTTTGGATTTGAAGACAAGCTTAATGACAATGTAGCAGTTTGGCAATGCGCTAGCTTGATGGATAGTAGGATTACTCTATATATATAACCACCATGTTTCATATAGGAGATGCCATAAGATTGGATAATATACTTTTAATACATGAAAATAAAACACTGCAGGTTTAGTTACTCAAGTATCATGCAATATAATTAGAGGTGCTAATATTGAACACAAGATGTTATGAAAGCAAACCCATCATATTAACAAGTCTACTCAAGTTGGAATAGGAAAGTTCATATGCTCAGCAAAATAACAGGCCTAATTTTGCTGCTGCAACACTCATTAAGCATATAAAAATAACAAATATTATCGTGTAACATAAGATACCAAGTAGAATGATAATTAACAACCAGCTTTGTCGATTAAAAAAAAGATTCAACATTTAATTATTTAAGGTCCACATGCGTTATTTTTAACCAAAAAGTTGAAACAATATTCTTTGTTCAGGATCAAAGCTTAACTTCAGCGCGTTATTTTTAACCAAAAAAATGATTCAATGTTTAATTATTTAAGGTCCACGTGCATTATTTTTAACCAAAAAGTTAAAACAATATTCTTTGTTCAGTTGAGAACAGAATTTTTTTGGCAATTAATATAAGAAAACGATACGTCAATCTTTATTCTGGGTAGTTTTCATTTTTGAAAAGGTAGCTTACTCCAGTGATTATATTTCTGTCTAATTCTGTCAAGTATTTTTTTTTCTTTCTATCTAATATCATCATTAAGCTTTTCCAAATAAACTTGAAAAAAGAAAATGCAAATAACGCATCAAATCAAATATAATATAAAGTAAGCATACCTTGTTTCATTCCTGAATCCTTAGAACGGGTAGGATCCATACACTTCTGGCTAAAAGCCACGGCCAATGCCTCATTCAATTCCAGTTTGATCAATTTAGCCTGGATTTCCTTCTCTTTGCAGTTAAAAACTTTGTCTGCTTCTTGATCCTTCTCATTATACTTAAGACGTATCTGTGTAATCATTTTAGCAATTTCCTTCGCACACTCAGATTTTAGCCTTTGTTTCTAGACAAACACATACCCACAGATACTTATTAAAAAAACAAAAAAGAAACTTATTATGAGTTATAACATATTAAGGTTGCTCAAACTAAGAAACTCACGTTCTCTTTATGGGACTTGATAAAATCATCCTTTTCAAGACGTAATTGTTTTATCTCAGCTTGAAGAAAATCCTCCTCGTTGTTTTCAGGTTGTGAAGCATTTTCGTTTAGGTATTCTATATATAAGGGAATAGACAATTCATCATGAGAATCAAGTGATGGATCTTGTGAAATGATTTGACCAAGTTGACCAGCTTTTATAGGTTGCATACTATCATTTGCGACTTCAACCATTGGATTAAGATCAGCTTGCTTATCTTGATTTTGAGTCCTAGTATGCAGAACTTGTTGAAAGGGAGTCGATCTGAATTTCCTAAAAATACAACAAAAGTAGGAATTATAAGGACGATACAAGATTAACTTTGCAAGATTTAATTTAAAATCGAACATAACTTTACCAGAATTATAGGCATCGAAAAATCTAAAGCTGTGTAAGGTAAAGTACTGGAACCACATGCATTGATTAGCATATATTTACCTTTGATACACATAATATCGACCCATTCATAAGCAAATGGGCCAAAATTGCCATAAATGAGTATTCTAAAGTTAGTTGCAGGCCAAAGTTAATATCAGTAACGTTGTCTAATGTTAAGACCATGATAAATACTATGTAAAAACTAATTAAAAAATTACGAGAAAGGTCAAGATCAGTGACATTCTTTAATGCTCAAAAAACAGCAAACCAAAGTACTGGCTTAGAAAACTTGAGCTGTGTGATAGTTATTAAAGCTGAGGTACTCGGGGATGAGCTCCTCACAGTTGTCCATGATGAAGACATAACGAACTTAGAGCTTAATGTTGTTGGGCTTCTTTTTACTGTCAAATAGATTAAAAGGTGCCCTCTTGGGAACAAAAAGAATAGCCTTGAACTCGAGTTGGCCCTCAACTGAGAAATGTTTCACGTTCAAATGCTACTCCTAATCATTGGTGAGACTCTTGTAGAAAGTAACATACTCTTACTTGGTGATCACCTCGGGTTTCCTCATCCAGTTTGGCTTTTGTTACCATAGAGAGATAGGGTAGCTGATGAACTCATAGTGCTTCTTGATCAAATTATTAAGCCTACGCTGCTCGAGGTATTCAAGCTGGTCCTCCTTTAAGTAAAGAGTCATCTTAGTACCTCTGCCAAGGGACTTTCTAGAAGTGTCTTTGGTAACAGTGAACGACCCTCTGGCTTGAGACTTCCAAACATACTGTTCATCATCGTTGTGCTTGGTTGTAACAACCACCTTATCAGCCACCAAGTAAGCTGAGTAGAAACCAACACCGAATTGTCCAATCATGCTAGTATCGGCACCAGCAGTGATAGCTGTGGAAAACTAGAAGGGGGGTTGAATAGTTTACCGCTTTTTAATTTAAGGTTTTAAAGTGTTTGTAAAAATTCTAGATTCGACTTTATGTGAATTCAACACTTGCACAATATGAACAATATACATATCTAAACAATTAATAGGATAGTATGAAAATAATGTAAGACAAGAGATAAGAGTAAGAACAATCAAACCACAATACAAGGATTTATAGTGGTTCGGTAATGAAGCACCTCTTCGCCATACTCCACTCCTCGAGCACCTAACTCGAGAGTTTTCTTCACTATGCCAACAAGCTCCCTTATGGTGGAGAAAACCGTACACAACGTTTCTTACACCGATTTATGACACAAAGCTAAATGTTGAGTTCTAATCTTAGCTAGAACCAATCTATCACAACACAACTTCACGACTTGTTCACGACTTCACAACTTCACGACTTCTTCACAACTTCAAGACTTCTTCACAACTTCACGACTTCACTTCACCACACTACTTATATCACAACTATACAAATGATTTACATGTTATGATATGGATGCAATGATATTGCAACAACACATAAAGGTGCAATACTTCTTCACTTGATGATGGAAGTATTCTTCTCTTGCACTTGAGGAATTAAGCTTGGATCACTTGGAAACAAAGCTTTATGATTAAATGATCAAAGGATTTTAGAGAGGATATGTGGGCTGTTTTGAGCAGAAAGAATGAGTGCAAAAGGTGAGAAAATAGTGGGGAATAGTCCAGTATTTATAGGACAAACTAGAAAGCATCTACCTAGGGGCGATCCTCTTACTTAAATAGGTGGGTGGTCCCCTTAAAATTAAGGGGGCCGCCCGTGTATTTAAGGGGGCCGCCCTAGACTAGGGGCTCCCCAGTTTGTCTTTTGTGTAGGGGGAATTTTCTGGAACTTTTCTAGCCGTTTTAGGTCCGAAAATTTGAATTTCAAAATGTTTATTTTGAATAAAACATTTCTTTTAATTGTAGAAAATGTTTTGTAATGTTTATAAAAATGTTTACAACATTTTATAAAAGTGTGAGGTTGAATAAAAATTTCCTTTGATCATAAAATGTATTAAGCATTTATTTATTCATACCTTGAGATGATATAAATTTCGAAATGAAATTTTACTACTAATTACTTGTTTACGTTTAATTTTACATTGAACGTTTTTATATTTTGTGATTATCAAAACATAAAGATGTGAAAAATATTAGTAATGTTTTTAGGCATTATATTTTATCAACAATCTCCCCCTTTTTGATGATTACAAAATTTAAACTCATTAAATGTAAAATTATTTTTAAACAAGTATTTAGTGAGTTTTATGTCATTTCTCCCCCTTTTTGTAGAATCAAAAAGGCATCGTCGAGAATTGCTAGTAAAATCGATGCAATAAATGCTCCCACTTGATATGTGCTCCCCATCGTTCGAGGGCACCAAGGAATCGAGCTATGGTTTCTTGGCCACAAAAACGAGTTAAAACAATGCAAATATTTCTATCATGTAGCAAGAAGGAAAAATATGGCATAATAGTAATGCAACCAACAATAATCATCCATTAAAAGTAAAATAGTGTGTGAGCCACACTCATGCATACATAAGGAAAATGAAATAATATGCCAACATACATGAAATTTTAAACTACAAAGAGTCCTATAACTAGAAAAGCTCCTTAGGACTTGCTTGCAAAATGGTGAATGGACAATTATTTGAGAAACTAAATATAAAGTATGTTTAGTTTGGGGAAGATGATGGAGGTGGTGGGATGATGGTTGTTGGTAGTTGTGAGAGCATATGTACAATATATGAAAACATATATTGGAGTTCATCTCTCAATCTAAATATGAGAGTACGATTGTGAATGCAACATAAACATGAATCTCCATGTGCTTCAAGAAGGTTCCAAGGAATGGGATGACCAACAATAGGTGGTGAAGGTGATGGAGTATCAAATTGGACTTCAAGTGAAGTAATTGGTAAAAGGGTGAGAGTGATGTCCATTGATGCATTTTCTTGAGTTGGAGGTGGTAGAGAAACTCTTGGAGGAAGAGATATTGGTGGGAAGTTTGGAGTAGAGACGGTTGTGGAAGGGTAATCTCTTTGAACTCTAGGTGGTGGATGTGGTCGCGTGAGAAGGAATTCAATCCAATTGATATCCTCACTTAAAGCAAGGAATTGTTTTTTGGTGAAGATGCAACAAGGGCAATACCCAACATGGGTTTCAACTTGGTTAATATTGAGGGTGTGTGGTAGGTTTGGAGAGTAAGGTGATGAGGGAATGTTGTTTTGTTGTTGAGAGATATGCATTGCTAAGAGGTTTGATAGGTCTTGTAGTTGATTAATGTCATCAACTAGACTTTCTCTACTTGGAGATAGAGGTGGTGTGTGTTGAGTTTGGTTATCACTTTGAGGTGGAGCTTGAGTGTGAGTAGCATGTGAATTGAAGGGTGAGATGGGAAATGAAGGATGTGAGACAACTTGTGGTGATGTTGGTTGAGAATGTATTTATAGTGGAGGAAAGGTTTAAATTAGGAATAATAAACATTTAAAGGATCAAATCCAAGAAATATTTGTGAATTTAGGGAAACAGTAGCTAAGTCTAAAGGGTATTTGGTTAAAAAGGAAGAAAAATACTATTTTACCTATGTTATCTAGGCCGGTCCCCTTAATTAGGGGTCGGTCCCCTTAAAATTAAGGGGGTCGCCCTTTATGAATTAAGGGGGCCGCCTACTGCCATTTCCCAGATTTCCCAAAAATTATTTTTTTTTCAAAATTTTGTGTGAGGGATTCTGTTTTGGTGGTTAATTTGCAGCAAATCCATCCTTTTATGGCAATAAAGATTTTTTAGCACATAGCAAGCAAGCAAGCAAGCATTCAACATTATATATATATATGACAAGTTGTAAGATAAAACTATTTCACATAATTTTGGCATATAATCATATATGAATTGAAGACCAAAAGAGTAAAGAGCATATAAAATAGTGACCAGATATAACGCACAAAGAATTTTTCATGACAAGAGGGTTAAGTGAAAAATGAACCAAACTTTTGTGGAAATACTAGTGTGTGCCTAAGTGCGACAAATGTGGAGTAATTATTTCGACACTAAGACATGTAAAACCTAAGAAATAATTCAAATGCTCCTTGATTTAATTTTGCTCAATCAAGATTGTCAAAAATATATATTAGATTATATACTTTTGACAACAAGTAAGAGAACATTATGCATATGTGAAAAATATTTTTAGCATATCTCAACAATATATGAAAATTAATTTTCATGTGCTCCTAGTTGCGAGAAATACGCTTTAGAAAATAATAGATTGGGACTATTGTATATATGTATAATGAGATATGCATTTAGATAGGAGAATTTTTAAAAGATTGCTTATAGACTTTTCCCAATCTTGTATTTTTTTGTAAAATAGAAACCTAGACATAGAGAGAATTTTTTTTGTCAGTTAGGTGGGTGGTCCCCTTAAAATTAAGGGGCCCACCCTTTATGAATTAAGGGGGCCACCACCTGTTGAGAAAATTTTTCTCAGATTTTTGACAAATAGTTCTTTGATTTCTTTATTATGCCGAAAACTTAATCAATTTGTTCCATTATTTCTAGACCTAGACGTAAGTAGTTAAATGGCTTACGTTTAAGAGGTTTAGTTAGAATATCAGCTATGTTGTCTTTTGATGTGACCTTTTCTATAGAGATGTTCCCTTTTTAAACATTATCGCGAAGTAAGTGATAGCGAATCTCAATGTGTTTCGTTAGGAGTGTTGATCGGGATTCTTACTTAAGTTTATAGCCCCTTTGTTATCACACATTATTCAAATGTCGTCTAATGTAACGCCATAGTCTATGAGAGCTTGTTTCATCCATAGGGCTTGTTGACATGCCTTTCTGGGGCTTACATATTCCGCTTCGGTTGTGGAGATGGAAAGATTGGCAAGATTGGTTTGCTTCTTAGAAAACCAAGATGTTAGGCAACATCCCATAAACGTGCAAACACCACTAGTGCTCTTGCGATCAACATAATCTCCTGCATGATTCAAATTAGCATACACTATTGTTTCTATGTTGGATCCCTTAGGATACCATAATCCTAAATGTTTAGTGTCTTTAATGTATTGGAAGATACGTTTAACCATTTCTAGGTGAGAGGTTTTGGGATCCTCTTGAAAGCGTGCACAAAGGCAAACACTAACCATGATATCAGGTTTACTTGCCATTAAGTATAATAAACTACCTATCATGCCTCTATATTTGGTATTATCTATGGACTCACCTTCTTCATCTCTCGTGAGTTTGGTTTCTGTAGACATAGGGGTTTTTATTGGCTTAGAGTCTTCTAGTCCAAATTTCTTAAGCATTTCCTTAATATATTTTGATTGATTAAAAAAATATTCCATCATCTAATTATTTTATTTGTAATCCTAAGAAAAAAATTTAGTTCCCCCATCATACTCATTTCAAACTCATCATGCATGATCTTGGCAAAGTCATCACACATTTCTTGACAAGTTGATCCGAATATGATGTCATCAACATATATTTGGACAATAATAAGATTGGAGTCTTTCTTTTAGTGAAGAGTGTGTTATCTACCATTCCCATGGAGTAATTATGTTTAATAAGAAAGGCTTTTAATTGATCGTACCAAGCTTTTGGGGCTTGTTTTAGACCATAAAGAGCTTTCTTAAGTCTATAGACATAATTAGGTTTTACGAAGTCAATGAATCTCGGAGGTTGTGCCACGTAAACCTTCTCATTGATAAAAACGTTAAGGAATGCACTCTTCACATCCATTTGGTATAACTTAAAGTCTAGTGCGCAAGCATAAGCTAAAAGTATTCTTATGGACTCTAGTCTAGCTACGGGTGCATATGTTTCGTCATAATCAATTCCTTCTTGTTGATTATAACCTTGGGCGATAAGCCTAGCTTTGTTTCTAGTTACGACGTCATTTTCATCGAGTTTATTTCTATATACCCATTTTGTTCCTATAATGGTCATATCCATGGGATTTGGGACTAGTTCCCAAACATCATTTGTTTTAAATTGGTTTAAAACTTTTCCGATGCAAAAATAATCCTACTTATATGTTGATTATTATCCACTAACTTGCTTTTTTCGTCTACGTGAGTTCGTGGCCATAGAAGATTTCCATTTCATAGTGGTTCATGGATAATCCATGTGAAAGAATAGTTCCTAATGAACAATTTCTTTTAAAACTATAAAGCCAACAAATGGCATTTCTAGTGACTAGCATATTTCCTAATCTATCACTAATACTAAGTATAACATATACCAATCTATAATTTACTTAATTAGAGAGTGAGACGTACCTTATCCTTCAAGAGAAATTACTTTAAAATCTTCAAGGTAGCAAGCTTTAAGGATGAGGATTTATTGAAATCCTATATGAGTTCTTCAATTTGTTTGACAAAAGCCAAAGGATGCTTGTAGATGATTCATCTCGGAAGATATGATGATTTAGCCATTTGGTCCCCATAGTTTCATGGGTCCGCGTTATGTTTCGAACATGGTTTTGCATTGATGCAGATACTTGCACATTGTGAACATCTTCCACAATTGAGTAAAGCTTGGTTGGTGTGGATGATTCCACATTGTGTGATTAGTGTTAGAGTAACTTGGTCTACCTTAGTCTCGCCTAGGTTGAGGTGTTTTAGAACAAGGATGAAATTTTTCCTTTCTTCTCGGAGGAGGTGTTTTAGACCTCATTGTGGGTTTAGTAAATCCGACTCTGGGTTTTAAGGAAGGTTTGTAAAAACGTTTTACCTCATCATCATTTGCAATAGGAATTTTAGTATTGTTTATAAGTATAAATTTTGGTTTTGAGTTTGGGTTTGATTCTATCAATTTTTCTTTCGACTTGACTTCTTGAGCTCTTACAAAATTTACTTGTTTGATAAAATTAAATTCTAAACCGGATTTATCTCTAGAAGATTTTTTGAGAACTTATTATTTTATTAAGTGAGTGACTACTATTGTTAAATTGATTTAGCCTAGATATTTTATTTCTAAGCTTCTCATTTTCAAGCTTAAGGTCTTGACATAATTTACATTCTTCAATTACTTCCTTATCTTTTTCTAACCTAGATAATTTATCTTTTAATTCTAGTACTTCATTCTCTAATTCTATTTTAGCTTGTTTTAGAGTTTTATTTTTAGTCATGACTCTTAGTCCTAATTTACATGTTAGTTACTAATAGTCACTATCTAAGTTCATTTTTTGTATATGATGATTTGGTCTCACTAGAGTATTCAGTTTCGGAAAGTACCTCATTGGAAGCTTTAGCCACAAGGCACTTTTCGTCATTTGTCTTCTCCTCTTCATCTTTGTCGCTATCACTCCAAGATCCTCCAATAAAGGCTTTTTGATTTTGATATCTTGATAGTTTTGGACATTCTCCAACGAGATTATTTGGATCTCCACACTTAAAGCATTTTCTTTCGCCTTTGCCATTTTTGTCGTCTTTATTTCTTTGGAATGATTTTCTTTCTTCATGTGGTTGATCTGACCGAATCATCCTGTCTTTTGAAGATTTCTTGAAGTTTTCTGGTCTTGTCTGCGTTTTCATTCTTATCTTCACTATCGTGAGGTTGAACTATTCACATCACTAGGTTTCTTTTCTAGCTTTCAAGGCAATAGATCTACTTTGTTCTCTTTTGCTTTTGACGGTTTCAGAATCTTTCTTAATTACTTCTTCATAAACTTTTCAAATTTCAATGGTTCGTCAATGATAGTGTTGTTAGATTATTTGATTCTTCAATCGCGTGACTTTGCGCGCCATTTTAGGATGTAATCGCCCTTAGGAAATTTCCTATCACAATTCTTGCTAGGAATACTTTCATCAAGGGCTTTTGACTAGTAATATTAGTGTTTAAATTTAGCATGAATGCATTATCTATTGATTCCTCTTCCGAAATAATAATTGTTATATTGTTGAATAAGAAGTTCTAGTTTTTGTTAGCTTTTGACTTGATTATTACCTATATGAGGATAGAACAAAAGTATCCCAAATTTCTTTTTCGGTTTGACACATAAAAATTCTTTCATATTCTTTACGTGGTAAAGCATTATAAATTACCATTTTAGCTTCATTATTTTTTGCAAGTTTCTTTTTAAGATCAATAGATCATCATTTTGTTTATGAAAAGGTACAACTTCATCCTTTTTAGTTTCAGGATTATTTTGGATTAGCGAGGAAAAATCACCATCAGTATAACATGCCAAAGGTTCCTTAGTTTTTTGACTTCACTTAAGTTCGAATCTCTATTTTTCAATAAAATAAATCTTCCACTTTCAAATAGTGGCGGTCTTTGCATCAGGATTGCTCCTTCTTAAATATTTTCCGATTCCATAGACCCGATTCAAGTTTTAAAATATAATTTATTTTAAAAATCTTGTTTAACGTGGCTCTTGTGATCAAATTGTGGGAAAAATTGATATTGTAAGGGTGGGGCTTGAATAGTTGAGACGCTTTTTAATTTAAGGTTTTAAAGTGTTTGTAAAAATTCTAGATTCGACTTTATGTGAATTCAACACTTGCACAATATGAACAATATACTTACCCAAACAATTAATAGGATAGTATGAAAATAATGTAAGACAAGAGATAAGAGTAAGAACAATCAAACCACAACACGAGAATTTATAGTGGTTCGGTAACGAAGTACCTCTTCGCCCTACTCCACTCCTCGAGCACCTAACTCGAGAGTTTTCTTCACTATGTCAACAAGCTCCCTTATGGCGGAGAAAACCATACACAACGTTGCTTACACCGATTTATGACACAAACCTAAATGTCGAGTTTTAATCTTAGCTAGAACCAATCAATCACAACATGACTTCACTACTTGTTCACGACTTCACAACTTCACGACTTCTTCACAACTTCAAGACTTCTTCACAACTTCGCGACTTCACTTCACTACACTACTTATATCATAACTATCTAACACTACTTGGTAAGATCACTACGATCTAACTATACTTACAAAGATCACCAAGATCTAGCTACTACACACAAATACAAGATATACAAATGATTTACAAGTTATGATATGGATGCAATAAGATTGCAACAACACACAAAGGTTTATACTTCTTCACTTGATGATGGAAGTATTCTTCTCTTGCACTTGAGGAATTGAGCTTGGATCACTTGGAAACAAAGCTTTATTATTAAATGATCAATGGATTTTAGAAAGGATATGTGGGCTGTTTGAACAGAAAAAATGAGTGCAAAAGGTGAGAAAATAGTGAGGAAAAGTCCAGTATTTATAGGACAAAAAGGAGGAGCGTCTACCTAGGGGCGGTCCCCTTAAAATTAAGGGGGCTGCCCGTGTATTTAAGGGGGCCGCCCTAGACTGGGCGCTCCCCAGTTTGTCCTTTTGTGTAGGGAAAATTTTCTAGAACTTTCTAGCCGTTTTAGGTCCGAAAATTTTAATTTCAAAATGTTTATTTTGAATAAAACATTTTTTTTAATTGTAGAAAATATTTTGTAATGTTTATAAAAATGTTTACAACATTTTATAAAAGTGTGAGGTTGAATAAAAAATTTCTTTGATCATAAAATGCATTAAGCATTTATTTATTCATACCTTGAAGTGATATAAATTTTGAAATGAAACTTTACTACTAATTACTTGTTTACGTTTAATTTTACATTGAACGTTTTTATATTTTGTGATTATCAAAACGTAAAGATGTGAAAAATATTTGTAATGTTTTTAGGCATTATATTTTATCAACAGTAGCATATGTCCATAAAAAACATATACTAAATTATTGTCCAAACCAATTATATTAAATAATTTAAAATATTTACTAAAACCATATGCGAATTAAGAAAATCAATTTAAGAATAAAAAATATAACAAATATGAACATGCATTTGGGTAATAACCTGCATTCTTATAATTCCATATAATTGATGTCTCACGAAGCTTTTAGTAAGACCTTGGAATTCTGTAAGTGGAAACCAACATTAGTTAGTAAGAGGTTACCAAGAAAAGGAAAAAGAAATAAAATCAAAAATGAACTCACCTTCACACAAATGATTCAGTCTAAATTTATGTTTCTGGTCAAGTTTTGCATCCATTTCTTGTTAGTTGTTCTTATGAGGAAACAATGTTCGACTGGAATCCATAAAATCTATAAAGTACTGCAAAAACACCGAGTCAGCAAAATTTAAAACAAATTTATTATTTAAAAAACGAAATTTGTAAAAAAATAAAAAAATCTTGATGACATGGACTTATAACGTGGCAAAAAATGGTCAAATGCCTACTGTTATAATAGTATTTTTTATATACTATATATATATATATATATATATATATATATTATATATATAAATATATAAAAAATATAATATATATATATAGTTAGGGTAAAATAAAAAGATTTTTATATTAAAAAGGGTGAGAAGGCTTCTCAGCTCGTCACCTGTCCTCATTAGGCCCGTGTTTAGTTTTAATACATACAGGGGTATTTTAGTCAATTTACATCTAAACCCTATAATTTTTATCTGTTTATCCCGCCTTCAGGTCCTTCCTCGCCATTCATAACCCTAAAAGCTCCTCCCACCATCAGATCCTTCCCCACCGTTCACTACCACCTTACCCATTATTTGCCACCTTCCCCGCCGTTCACCACCACGTTACCCACCTTCTCCACCACCTTCCCCACCATTTTCCATGGTTGATTTAATCATCATTATCGGTATAGATTCAACGGTTTGATTTCATAACTCTAATTCTACATCATTTTTGAAGATGTCTATTGAATCATCAAAGAATAATGAGTGTTACTTCTTCTAACTTTTTTTTAGTTTACTTTATGTTGATTAGAATATTTAAATGTAATTAGTTAATATGTTTTTGTTTATTGTTAATGTATTTAGTTGATTTAAATCATTCATTCAGTTTATGTTTAAAAAAATTAGATGAAAGACATGTATATGGAACCTGCACACCAGGTGTTTGATAAAATGTCTAGATGATATTCTATAATTGTGATGCACTTATTTTGTACCGTGATGCACTTATTTCGTACTGTGATGCACTAGTTGTTCATACACATTGTGATGAACTTGTTGCTAAAACTGTGTTGCAGTGATATCGATAAAATTGCAATGCACTTGTTACTAAAACTTTACTGCAAGAAGTGTTTAAGTTGTCAAACTATTATTACTTATGCATGAGAATGATTGCACTGTATTAGATATAATTTAGTTTACTTTTGAATTGATTTTAGTAGTTTTTTCATTGTGATGCAGTAAATATTAAACTATGGTGCAGTAAGCATCTAACTTGTCAAACTATTATTACTTAGGGAATTGATTTGCACACATTCAAAATTGATTGAGACACTCC
>BQNB010004452.1:39295-57702 GCA_026074375.1 Tanacetum coccineum | reverse complement strand
CAATACTAACAATAAATAGTACATTTATTGACGTCGTCAAAGACTTGAAAACACAGGGTGTTATAGTAAATGTCAGGTAACTTCAAAATAAACTCGCAACTTTAATCAATGTAATATAGAAAAAATAGGAGACTGTATAAGTATCAAAGTTGTTTTGGATAAGCCATTGGAGTTGTAGTAGTTTATATAAAAAAACGTAATAAGCATATAAGACTCGGTTAGTATGGACTATGTATTAATATTTAAGCTTCGTTGAAGTGTTTGAATACTGCATTTCCGTCATCACGTTCTCCACACGTATTTAAACATTATTTGTTTTGTTTTAGTAACAGGGGTGCTGATTTTAGATGGAGAAAGAAAGATGCTTGAAAAGAAATAGGAGCAACGAGAAGTATGCTAAATTAGTATAAAACCTCAAAACAGTAGAAAATAATATTTGTTAAAAATTGTATACAGTACTAGCCAACGAGAAGTATACAGTACCCCAAAACAACGAGAAGTAATGCCAAATTAGTAGCTTACTACAGTACTGTCAATTAGAAGAAAGTTTAAATGCGTTGTTATGATTTGGCCAGGCTGAGGCTGAGGCGAAAAGTCCTTTGCCGTCGGAAGCACCTGCGACACATGTTGATATGGAGGCAATTGCTAAGAAAGAACGAACGCGGTTAGAAGAGCTGCTTAAGAGCAAAGGAATGCCGTATAGTTCTTATCCTCGCTTTACTGTTGCTGTCAAGGGCCAAAAGGTTGTTCTTCGTTTTTTTATCTCAATGAACCTTAAATAACTAACTTTACTGGGTGATCGTTTTTCTAGTACTCGATCGTTGGTTGTAGTATTTTTTTTCTTGAGTTCCTATTTGATGTCACATATAGGTTACAATCAAGTTATAAATTCCTCCCACCTGTGAAATTGCACTTCTGATTTCAAACATTGTTGCAAATCTTGGGGTGAAAGTTGAGGAACGAGCTACAGGTTCGGATATGGCGTTGCGCGCTTGGGATAGGTACGTTTCTAAGCTTTACTTCATTCTGTGCTTCATGTTCGTATTTGATGCATTGGTATTTTGGTTTGCACACCCGCATTAACTTTTATATTACTTCAATCTGTGAATGTGATATAAATTAGGACCTGAAGAATACCGTCAATGGCTTAGTTTTAAGTTTCTAACACTGATTCAGTAGGTGTGTAACATAGTGATGCAATAGGTGTATAACATATCCGTGATTCCTTACTTTCATTTAAGGTGTTGTAGACATGGTAGTCGCTTTGTGACAGAATAAAAATAACAATGCCTAGAATACAAATATCACAGCAGGATCATTGTTGTTTTTCAAAGTTTTATAGTTCATTACCGAAACAAAGTTCAGAAACTGTGCGAAGCAGTTTCTGTTCAACAGTCTTATTTTGTATATGTGTAATGGTAAATGAACATGTTGCACACATCTTATAAACATAAATAGAGTTTTTATATAGAGTTTGATGTATGGAATCTTTGGATTAGATGGTTAAGGAAGAATAGTATGCCTTAGTTCTGCTCATGAATGCAAGTTTTTTACGAATGATTGATTAAGAAAACAGTTTCTTGCTAATAAATACTGCACTTGTGGTCCATCACAATGTAATAGAATGTCATTAAGCCCGAAAAGGGGTAGCATTTAGACAAATAATCGTAAACTGCCAAACCACCAAATTTTTGTTATTATGCATGATATGATGCATAACAAACGAAAATGAAAAGACTGCAATAATTGTATGCAGAATTCAATATCAAATCTTTAGTCCAGAATCAAGAACTAGTTAAGTTAGTTAAATAGCTCTACCATTGTTGGGGCAGGACACCGGTCTATAGTTTTAGATGCTGCACATGATACCCCAATGGAAACGGTGAAGCCGAGCTGGGATAAGGCCGTAGAAATGGCTTACGCAAAAGGAGCATACTGAGAAACTGCCTTACTGTCAATCAGGTACTGATATAACTCCTCTGAGACCACATATAGTGTAAACATGGCATTTACCCATCTAAAAGCATACAGCAAAATCATCTAAGCCTTAGGCTATATGTCATTTACCCACCAGAACATCAAATTGCCCCATAAGAATGATGAAAATGAGAGACCTGCCGAATATTTGTGGTCACTGCAGCAAGGCAGAGTACAACACCACATTGTGCTGTGGAAAACAAAGCTTGTTTCGCAATACCACCAGATTGAGGAGATGATTTAGTAGTTGAAAGAAAAGATTCCAGCGGGGCATCAAAACTCGTGTTTGCAGAGTAAACCAGAGTAGCAAAAAAGTTTAGCAAAGCCTTCAGTTTACAAGCAATAGATCAGGACTAAAGCACGATCTTCTCTCATTGAGAGTAAAGGCCTATACGTAGACTGAGTAGTACCAAGAGGGCCTGTCCTTGAAGCAATGAACTTTTGACTAAAGCCAAGGCTTGCAGAAGAACTTTATTTCTGACAGTCAACCCCACAATTAGACCAAACCTCCTGTCTGATATGATAGAATTGACTCAGGGATAGAAATAGCCAAATACCGAGTTAACATCAAGTTATAATCTGTAATAATTATTTGTCAAGGTCAGGTTTAAAAAAATCAAAATCTGAACTTGAATTAGTTAAATTCATGGTTTTCTCATGCGGTTATATTTTGACAGGTTAATTAAAATCACTTTGTGGATCATAGCGTATATATTCTCTTAAATCTTTGATCCACTTGATATAAAACTAGTGAAACTTTGATGCATTGTATTATGAATTGTGATGCAGTAGTTCCTGTTGCATGTATAACTTCAAAGGATGAACGATGCACTTAGTTTTGCATTGTGATGCAGTAGCTCCTCCCTTGTGATGTATAAGGATGCATTAGGCTTTTTGTAGGTTGTATAATGTGCGTAATTGTGTTTGTATGCTTGGTTGATACAAGGATATTCTATATGAACTAGTAATTGTGTAGGTTGACCCTTTACTACATAATTTAGTCGAAATGGCCACTTATAATTTCTATACAACAGAACCTGAATTGATGCAACTTGTAAAAGTTCCTAAGTTTATATATTTTGTAGAATCTCTCATTTTTACTTATTATTTGTTTCAGTTACAACTGCTGACGGTTACTCCCGGATTAACCCGTATCAGATGAGAACTGCAGCAGCACCCCACCCACCTTTGAGAACTGTAGTTGCATCCCATCCACCTTCCCCCTGGGTTCAGCGCCAGAAGATAATTAGTCCTACCATTCATCATTCTATGCCACCAGCTATTCCTGTAACAACTGCTCTTGTCCGTCGTTCTGTACCAGTTGGGTCACATACACAACCACCTGCTGGTCCTGTTGCTGGTTTTGTTCGTCCTTCAAGACCGGGTGCACCAAATATTAGACCTCGTGCTCCTCCAGCAACTGCTCCTGAAATTTTTCATATAAATCGAAAAGGTATCTCTATTTCCCTTCTATTTGGCTACAAAAAGTGTACTCTATGTAATATACTTTCTGTGTGTGTTTTTTGCATAGAATACCAACGTATTTTTGCAAATGCTCTATTTAGTCGGTGTACTCTTTTGTGCATCTGAGTCATTAAAAGATGGCTCTGTGTTCCATTTGGGTTATTTTTTAAGCAAAAATAGACTTTTCATAATGATAATTTTTTTGTATTAAGTGTTGAATTTATAAATTAGGTGAAAGCTTATATAAAATTACTAAGATCACGGACTGAAAACTGACTCAATGTATCTTGGAACATTGAAATTTGTTCTTTAGCAGCAAAACGTTAATTTTAAGGTCACTTAACCAACTAGCTTTGCTTAGTGCTCTCACTGGCCATTTATATTTTCTATCCTCATAGCTCAGAAATGAACATCATCAGTACCTTGCAAAAGTTATAAGTTTGTGATGTTATTTGTACTAAATAAATGAAAAGTGTGAATTTATGTTCGTCTCCCATTTATTAGTCTAGTAATATTTGACTGTGCTTTGCTGAAATTACTTGTCTTTAGCTAAATTAAAGGGGTGTTTGGGACTTTTTTTTGTACCTGACCCGCATAGTTTCCTCGGCTAAGATGGTCAAAGAAGTAATGAAAACAAACAAATGATTTGAACTTCTACACAAGACCTATGTTAACAGGCTTGCAGAAGAAAAAAATTTCTTCCAGTTCAACAACTTTGTTAAACAATTGCAGAAAGGGGTTACCTTTTTCGCCCCTAGTCACACTTTAAGAAAGGTCGTTTGACCCGTGCCCGTTTGATCTGAATTATAAATTTGTTGTTTTTTTGACCCATTGTCCGTGCCACCTCTACAAAAAAACTACCCATATATTGTTCATTTTCTTTCAAATGGAGTCATAGCTTCTGCCTACTCATGAACATTGTAGTAAAGTTATATTGTTTTCTCACTCTACTTTCTTTAAAACAATAACTATCATTACTAAGCTGTTCAAATGAAGACAAAAAACGCTCGAGTCTTTGACTTTATCGAATATAACAAAACAAAATAACCAGAAATGAAGAAAGAAGTTTGACACTTTGACCTAAGCCATACCAAGGTTTATAACATTTTAAATATATGGTGCATCACAGTTTAATTACTTGGTGCATCGAAGTTGTGTTTATACTGCATTATAGTTAAATATGTGGTGCATCACAGTGTAAAATGCTTGGTGCATCGCAATATAAATCTTTATTTCACTTTATGTAGTATTAGATTCTTACACTTTTTAGTTTTTTTCTTTAGGTGATGATGATCATTGGTTGGAAAGTGGAAACCACTTTTTTGATAAATGGACGAGTCCTCGTTTTACGCTTATCGAAGAAAAGCAAGCAAGCATTTAGAGCCATAAAGAGCTAGGATGAGAGGATCTGCTCTTAAAGCAACATAATTTTAGTATTCGTTTATTTTTTAATTTTTTTTGCAATAAGTACTATGTAGATATTATATCATTACTTATGATACATGTTTTTGGTCGTAAAACGTACATCTTTTATTATTAAACATCAATTCAATAGAATCTCATTGTTCTTGAAGTGTCCTCGGTATCTTTTTTCTATTCATAATGCAGTAAAATAACATTTTGATGCAGTAAATTTATGCATTGTGATGCAGTAGATTTATATATTGTGATGCAGTTAATAACAATTTTAATGTAATAGATTTATACATTATAATGCATTAATTTATGACATTTGGATGCATTAAAATTAACATAGTGATGCAGTAAAATTATATTGTGATTCAGCAGTATGATAACATTGTAATGCAGTAATATGATGACATTCTCATGCAGTAAAACAGTACTGTGATGCAGTATAATTTTAAAGATATATATAACATTGTGATACAATACATTTATATACATTGTGATGCAGTAAATTTACATCATTATGATTCACTTGATATACACATTATGATGCACCAGTTGCATACCCTATGATGCACTAGTATTTTCAATGCAACACGGTTTATAGTTTAGTGCATCTATCTTCATTTAGATATCAACATTAATCAAAAGTAATTATTAATAAGTAATTACAAATTTATAGATCAAACTCAATAATTACAAATTTATGTGGTTGAATACCACGTATAAAAAACAAGCCACTACGCCAACAAATGACAAGCCAATTGCTTAAGCGCACACAAACACTACATTCCCTCTGAGCACATCTAACTTATGAATACTACACAATTCATTTTTCACTTCCTAAGTGACATTTTTTTTAAAAAAGACAACTATATATAGAACCAATCAAAAGATACAATTACATGGATCCCCACAACTAATCAAGATTTTAGAGGTGAACGGGACCTAGAAACAAAGTAACATACAACACCGTGACATAGCAACACAAGAAATCCACAAGGACAGGCCAACAATAACAAAAGTATCTCTTATGAACCTGATCTAAAACACTAGCATAATTATTACGCCAAATCCATGTACTTAAACTAAAAGAAAATTCTTTTAAGTAAGGATGACGTGAGCAGCAAGACTTGTAGCAAACTTGCAACCTTCTTAACAGGAATCAAATTACCCTTTAACTTATTCCAGTGAGTAAGAATGACCTTCTTTACTTTTTCACAGTCCTCAGTAAATTCACACAAGTGAAGAAGCCCGCTTTCTTTCGCATCAAGAATATCCCTTATGAGGATAACAATTGAATCAACAATTGCCTTTTTGTACTCAAATCCACCTTCTTCCCTCAAGATGTTGCTCAAGAAATTCATCCTTAATAGAAAGAAAATAAAGGCACATGAAAGACACTCTCATGCTATATAAAATCATAAATTTCACAAAAAATAAAGTTGAACAAACTCACAATGTTCTGTACTTAATGGGGAACTTCAAACACAATGATCTAATGGCATCAACCACCACAATGTTGAACTCATCAGCAATGTCAAACATGAAGTTCGTAATTTGCTTCATCAAACGATCAACACCTGATTCATTAAAATATACAATGTGATGCAGTAAAATTTACACTGTGATGCAGTAAAATTTACAATGTGATGCAATAAAATATACAAGTTTAATGCAGTAAAATTTACACTATGATGCAGTAAAATATACAAGTTAATGCACTAAATTTTACACTATGATGCAGTAAAATATACAATTTAATGCAGTTAAATTTACACTATAATGCAGTAAAATATACAATTTAATACAGTAAAATATACAATTTAATGCAGTAAAATATAAAGCTTAATGCAGACAAATTTACAATGTGATGCAGTAAATTTTACACTGTGATGCATTAAAATTTACAATGTGATGCAGTATTTAGTACCAAAATTTGATAATAAATTTATTTAGATATTTTTTTTATAAAGGTAAAATGTATTAAATAAAATGAAAGTTATTTACAAGAAAAAAGACCATGAAATATACTAAAAACCCCTAAAAAGACTAAACTTGTCTAGAAATAAAGAGGATACGGACAAGCCCATTCCAATACAATATGACTAATAACTAAACTACTAATGACAGTAACCACAATGACAAAACATTTTTTTTGGAATTTTCATTCTAATGCATTTATAAGATATAGTTAGTATCATACTCGCGAAAAGCAATGGCACAATTTTTTTTTTGTGGATTTTGATAAGGATTGATGATTTTCGACTAGAGTGGTGTAGAAAATATAAGCAACCCCAAACACCCTCGTATCATTGTAGAAAATACTATTTTCATTATGATGCACTAATTATAAAACTCTAATGCACTAAAAAATCAATTAATCATCTAATCCTTTACTTACCAGTTCAACTACATATTCACCGTATCTTAGTCTGCTATTTTTGTCTTCGTTTCTACATGTAACATGATCAAACAAAATCCATTCTAAAACATCTTATGCACCACTTCTTTACAACTTAAACACCCTTGACATGTAAGTTGATTTGCAAATGGATTATATAAATTTGACTTGGCTTATGCTTTAGTTAAGTTTTCACCTCCTTGCACAAAGTAACTAAGTTGCAATTATAACAACCAAAATTAGTGATCACTCTCCTATTCTGAAGTCATGACATGACAAGCATTTCATTTATTTTTAGGGCATGTAAATCACGTATATGATATTTGAATTGCAAGTATCTGAACCATTAAGTATGACGACGCACCTATGTATTTTAAGGGAGAAATGGCAGTTGAGATTTTCCAGGATAAAGTGACAAGTTTGCCAAGTAGCTCTCTATTAAGATCATTTAATTCCTTAAAGCACATTATCTATGATGAAGAAATTATAAATTGGCATATATTATGAGTATCATCATGTGTATCTTACGTGATCCAGACTTAACAACACCTTGATAGATTGAGCCTTGCATCAACTTACTAGAATATACAACCATGGGTTCACCATCTTCATTAGAAGAAGCGTACCCAATTTGGAAAGCACAAATCCCATCATACACAACAACCAGAGACCTGCAGCATATCACGTTTGATAATGATCCTCACGCCATGTGAAAAGCATATGTTTTCCCTACAATGTTAACTTAGAAGCTACACGTTCTGGAATTTTAGAATCTATTCTTTGACACTCCATACCTCATGGTTGCACATAATTATAAAATTTACTATCACATTAATGTTTCGTGCACACAAACGGAAATGCATCAAAGTGATGACTGATGAGACATTTATATATAGAAAAAAAATCAACGATTAAGTAACACTTTATCATAGGTAATACAGTTACTTACCTGGTGTATATAGGAAAAAAGAGGCAAAAGCCTTAAGAACATAAACTATTAAGTAACAAAACTAAAAAATATACAAATACATAAATTTGCTCACATGAAATGTACGAAGATCAACATGAACAGTAGTGACAACATTATTAAGTTGCTGCAGCTTGGCTGTCTATTTAAGGATCTTCAAGCGCCTTTAGTTTATGTCGATTGCAGTGACCATGCCTATAGCCCATACAGTACATACAAAATTATTCAAACTACTCCTTAATAACTTCAGGGTTTTGCTAAACATAACCCTAAGGGGTAAATTTGAAAAGTTAGGACATGCATCATATTATTGTCCTATACTAATAACCACTAAAGGTGGTTGATAATAACCACTATAACCCGATATTGTATATAATAAGAAGCATGGAGCAACAATCAACAGTTAACAACTTTTATATGGTCTGAGTAAGCCCAAAAGTTACCTTCGCCACTCAAACAAGCTGCCATGAAAAGAGTCTTTCCTCCAGGAGCAGTCAATTTGTGTCTCTGTAGATTGTGGGTCCACAATGGAAACTGATTGAAGAATTTTACACTAATTATATATAATATATAATAAAATATAAAATATATATAAGTCTAAAAATCAACAAGATCAATATAACCGAGAAGTAGTATAGAGTGTTCCCGGGTCGTTTATCCCCAACGAGGCTGGACTGGAGAATCGATACAATCGAAGATTTGAGTTTGAAGGAGAGAATTGGATTGGAAGTGTGGAAAAGTCAAATTAAACAATAACAAACAAAAACGTTTAAGAAAAACCTAGAAATTACGAAATTAAACTAGAAAACGAGAGCCCGAATCCCGAACAAAGGGGGAAAAACCTAAAATCTTTAAAATTAATCCTACGAAGAAATTTTTGCTTCTAAACTACTCTACGGGACAAATAACGAAGAATGAAAAAGACTAGACCGAAAACGGAGTTCGTTTGACCCAAAAACGAGTCAAGACAAAAAACCGCACCCGGACCGTTCTTTAAAAAGTAAAAAGTTGTAAAAATGACCCTACGAAAATTTTTATATTTTTCCTACAAACTATATGACAAAATAAAATTTTCTAAAAAAGAAAAATATTTTTTGATTAATTTTTTTAGTATTGTTTATGAATGTTTAACAACTTTAACTCAATATATAAATTGTAAAAAATACTAAAGTGATTGTGAAAAGATTCTGAATTTTACAACAAATACTTTATCACTATATAAAATCCTACAAAAATGAGAAACAAAAAAATTGCTTAAGAATAAGCCTTGTAAGATAAGCTTATACAGCTATATGAACTAGAGGCCTGAAAACTACTATAAAGTATCAAGCCCTTAGATCTTTAACGAAAAGACCCTTGAATGGTGTCACGGTAATGATGTGTACAAAAGAGACTGTCTCGAGAGTCTCGGGTTCGAGTCTGGCTCACAATGCGCGGAACCTCTTGTCTTCCCTATTTTTCTTTTCGAAAACTCAAAAAAGCAAAGTTGTTAAGCTCGTGAGGCTTAACAACTTTGTCAACTATGACTTTTTGTAAAAAGCTGTTAATAAGCTTAAAAATAAGCTTAAAGTTCGACAGTAGCTTATAATGGGCTTAAAGGCTAAATGGCTAAGTCCTTTTGGACACTTGTGGTCGAATAAGCTAAAACTTGGGACTAAAATAAGCTAAAGGGAGTAAACCTAATCTAAATAAGCTCTAAAAAGTTAAAAGCTTAAACTAGATAAGCTGTTGAAAGCTTATGAGGACAGAAAAGCTAAACAAAGCTTAAAGGCAAAAAGGGCTTAACTTGTGTGGACAAATAAGCTAGGAAAGAGGCTCAATAAGCTAAACAACTATTTATACTAACCTAAAAAGCTATTAAAAGCTAAAAAGAGCTTATAAAATAATCTGACTAAGCCTAAAGAAAAATAAGCAATCCTACACCTAAGTCATGCTGAAACAGTCCAAAGGCAACTTAAGAGCTTAAAAATAAGCCAACAAATAAGCTCACTAAGGGCTGAAATTCAAGGTGCTTACTAAAGAGCTTATGGGCTCTCTAAATAAGCCAAGTAATTGGGCTTGAGCACTCTTAAAAACCAAGTAAAAGAAGCTTAAAATCTCCCCTTTGCACCAGGGGAGATTAAAGCTTAAAACTAGGGGCTTATTTGACAGCTTGTTAAAAGCTGTCAAATAAGCTCAAATTAACAAGATAAGCTAAAACAGATTTAGTACCCTAGCTTTTGGAGTTGTGCAACAATTTTTGACTTTTAAAAACCATTTTGACTAGCTGAATTTGATAGGTGAAAAAGGGCTTATGGATCTTTAAAACTGCTACTACAAACACTTGGTGAATTTTGACTTAACAAGTCAAAAGAACCAAGGGGTTTGACAGCTTGGTTTAACACCACAAAACACACACTTTTAGAAACTTAAACTCAAACTCACAAGTGCTTAACTAAATAAGCACTTGTGATGTTTATAAAATTCCACAGTTTAAAGAATGGTATAGAAAACCTTTGAAATTCAATTTTGAAGCTTTAAAACTTTTGAAAACAGTTCAAACAAGCTTAATATTCTAAACTAAATCTAATTTGATGACCTCAACCCAAAGACAAACCTTTTTGACCCGTTTTGAATACTGACCCAAACACACCCTTAATTTTTGAAAAATGATTTTGAAAACTTATAAGACTAAGTTAACTGAATTTTTTGACACACTAATGATATTTAAGCAATATTGAACAATAAAAAGCTAAAAGGCAAGTCAAATAAGCACTTAAATGATGCAATAAGCTAGTGACAGAATTAGCTTAATTTTTGGCAGTTTTAAGCAACTAGCATGAAACTGAAATGAAAAGCACCTAACAAGCAATCTTACACACTAATAAGCATAATAAGTACAAATAAGCTGAAAATTAAGCTAATTAAGCTGTGCTACAGTAATTAAGCAAAATTTGAAAGAAATTTACCTTTGATCCTTTTCACAAAAAGGATCTTGTGAAGACCTAAATAAGCTCTAAATCTCCTACCCAGCTTATAATTAAGCTTAACTAAGCTTTACCCCAATAAGCCATCCAATTCAGCTCATTCTTCCTTGCTTTGCTCAACAGTACCTTTGCTCTTTTTAGTTTTTTTTTTGAGTAGATGTTTTAGAAAACAGATTATAGACTAGCTTAAATGAGAACTTAAAAGATTTTAAGAAAACTTGATACTTAGAACACAAGTAACAATCTTCACTGAATTTTCATTAAACAAGAAGTACAAATACAAAGAAACTTTTTAAAACTAATTATACTTGAAAAAAAACTTGTAAAAAATTAAACTTCAAACTACATAAAAACTCACTAAAAACTAACTGTGGCCACAATGGCTTTACAAAGCTATATATAGAAAAAATTCGACTAGGCTCTTCTTCTTTTTCTTCTTTCACTTGTGTTTCTTTGAAGACACATAAAGGAGTTGTGTTTGTTGTGTGAGTGGTTCACAGCTTCAATCTTGGCCCTTCAATTTTGCCTTGGTACTTGTTTGGATCATCTTGGTCGTCGACATGAGCTTGGGGAGTTGTGGGATTGCCAACTTGGCAATTTCACAGCTGGGAAAGATAGTGGAGGGGGGGGGGGGGAAATGATTATCCATGGGGTGGTTTGGGTTGCAGGGTAAAACGGGGGTGGAGAAACCCGTGAGTGGTTCTGGGTTTTTGGGATTCAAAAATAGCGGGAAAGGGTTGTTATAAAAGGTTGGGGGTGACAAGGTGTAGGTTTAGGGTTTTGGCAAGGTTGGTCCCTCATAGTTATAACCGTTATTGCATCCATGGTCATTGTGTTTAAAAACCTTTTGGGGACTTGGCAATTTCAGTCCCCAAGGGTTATATCACTAATTTCACCACTCGTCCTTGTGGTGTGTAAGTTAGGAGAGTGGGCAGAATTGCCCCTTGGAGTACAACTTTGCCAATTTGGCAGTTTAAGCCCTTGTCTTTTTTTTCTCTCTTTTCTTGTGTAAATATAACTTAGGGAATTTGCAATTTCAGTCCCTATAGTTATATTTTTTCTTCTTTGACTTTCTTTTGACTTGACCATGTCGGTGTTGACTTTGACTTTGACCAGTTGACTTTTCTGTTGACTTTTTGACTTGATTGACTTTTCGGCTTCGATTTGGCTTTGTCTTTCACAGTCTTTTCCATTCCGAGTCCGGTTTTGTCGTTTTGGCTTTGTTTTTCGTCCTTTTCTTAGTTATCCGTTCCTGCACAATACAATTAGCAAAACAAGCGTATATTTGGCATTTTAAGTCCGTTTTTGGTTATTTTAGCTCGTTTTTAAAGGTAAAAGGTATGTGTAATTAAACACATACCAGAGAGCGGTCTTTTCATCGACACTCAAATCTTTGGAAATTATGACTGGCAACTTGTTGTTGTCTTCTAAAAATGCATATTCGAGATGAGGCGGTAAGTCCTTAAGTACTACCATTCGAGAGGAATCATTACTTTGAAGATTTTGCAGTTTTAGCTTCACAAATTTTACGGAGGTTCCTTTTCTAAATTCCGCAAATATATTTCCTTGGTTCGGAGGTGGTGAAGGATCACTATTAAGGAGTGCTTCGAGAATAAGAATGTCCCCCTCCGGGTCATAATAGGATTCATCAACTTTCGGTGAAGTTGGATCGTCTGCTAGAGCAAGAAAAGCATCAGCTTCTTCTAGAAGTAGAAAATCACTATCCCCGAAAGGAGTGAGAGTCGAAGAAGAATTTGAAACTATCGGGTCATATTCGGGAGTGGGATTGACACTCGCGATCACGTCTGAAAATCCTAGAACTTCCTGAGAATACTCCTCACAAGCTAATTCAACAACGTCGATTCGGTTTGCCGTCATATCATTATAATTAACTGAGTATCTCGAAGTTTGATCAAGATTGTAAGTAATGGCCTCATTGCCCACTCGAAGGGTTAATTTACCTTCGTACACGTCTATCAAAGCACTAAGACCTCGATCTTCGGAAACACCTCCGCCGAATTAGAGGTACTCGAGGTCCTGAGTTCAAAATCGACGACTAACAAAGTCGGAGCAGAAACTGGAATACACCAACTTTAACGTTGACATCTTTAGCAATACCGATCGGTCGTGAGATCGAACGGTCTGCTAGTTCTAGTGTCATATCTCATATAAGGCCTAAATTTATTAAAAATCACGAAACACTTAGAAAAGTTAAAATATCTCATATAAGGCCTAAATTTATTAATAACCGATGTCGGGACGCGCCCGATACGAATTTTAGATTTACAACGTGTTTTTTAAAGCATCCCGGTAGAACTGTCAGATTCAAAAATCTAGTAAACATGTAAAAGTCAAAGATAATAGTCGAAAAGGTTTAAAAATGTTGACCTGAAATTTACGGGGTGTGACAAAAAGCTTGGAATGAAAAACATGCCTCCCGAAACTCTGAAAAGTCTGGCAGAAGAAGAGGAAGAGTAATGGTGGTAACTCTTCACATATCCTATGTACTATATGTAAATAAGAAAAAATAAAAACTTAAAAGATTTTTCTCTTTTTTATATAATTTTTACAAAAAAGAAAATACAAAAATATATAACAGAAAATCAAATCTGAGAAAATTTAAATTAAGAAAATACAAAATAATAGGTAAGTTGTGGACTTTCTTATTCTTTAAAAATCGATAACATTTACGGACTTAAAAATGTCATTCAATAATGACACGGTGTTGTAAATGAAGTTCGAGCAGAAGTTCTAAATATTTTCAAAACATGTCAATGGCTTGATGTTATTTCTGACAACAACCCGGTCCTCATTTTAAAAGCAAGTATTTCGACAAAAAGAAATCTTGACCTGTCAACAGGAAATTCATTTTTCTCGGGTATGAATTACTTTATATTCATACAAAGACTTGTGTATACTTTGCTATACAACCCGTTCTTTCAGAAAATAAGTGTACGTGTCAGTGCATTTGTTTTTAAAAATAGGAGAAATCTTATTTTTAGTGGTATAAATGTGTTGTTTTCTAAAAACAGTTCAGTCATATCAATTACATCAGAAAAGTATTTCGAAAAAAATTCTATCACTTAAACAATGACTACAACTCTTTCAATAGAAAACGGATCATTATTTCAGGGGGAGAAATGTGCTAATAATTTTTTTAAAATAATGCTTCAAAATAAAATCACGGAATAAACAAAAAAGGTTTTGGACCATATCAGATCATTTCTTAAAGGGGAGTTAATTTAATTTAACTCATTTGGGCTTAAGATGTTATTTGGTTCAATCTTTTGGGTTTAGAATGCAAGAGTTGGGACTTTGAACCTAAGTTAACAACTAGATGGACTAAAGCTGTCATTTTCCTAAGTCTATTATAATTTAGAAAAGTATCAAAATGGAAATGATAAAATGCCCAATCCACAGGTACAAAAGTATATAAAACCCAAATATAGATAATATACGTACAAATAATATTTTTTGTTACTCTTCACTTTTCAAAAAAAATCTTATAAAATTTCTCATATCCCGACTCTACCTCGTCACATTATCACCAACTCTTAAACGAGAATCATAACGTGTTTTCAACCCACAAGGTAAACTAGAAATCTGTTCCTAATCTCCTAAACAACATCCTCTTAAAAGGAATTTGATTAGATCATCACCATTTAGTCTAAAACCCTAATTTTCAAATTAGGGTTCATAAGAAAAAATTTGGGATCTAGTATAATTTAAGTGGGGGGGTTTTGCTTGTCTTAGATTGGTTTATATTCGATTGAAACAGTTTTGGCTAATTCAAACTCATTTATGAGTTTTGATGATTCTTTAGGTCGAATTTTATGCGAAATTCTTTTTAGGGCGTAAGTGTTTGTGGGTTTGAGTTTATAAAGTAGAGATGAGTTTTGTGAATGTGTTAGAAACATTATTTTATAGCTAGGAGACTTAGAAATAATCTTTGATTTGATTATTGTTCTTAGCTGCGTAATAAGTTCCTATAAGTGGTTGAATGTTTGTCTGAGGATTAAGTGATTTGTACATGTGCACTTGTACTCTAGAAATGCTTACAAATGTTCCTTGATTCTATTGCATAAATGTTGCGATTTCTCTTGTATAAGGCTCAAAAAGATCCAAGAGGCTTGATTGTTGTTCTTTGTGGATATAAATGATTGTTAGATGTTACTTAAGTGATAAATGTTGCTTGTGATATTAGTTTGTATACTAAAAGTGTCAAAAAATTCTAGGTCAAGTTTATGAACACTCTGCGAAATAAGTCAGTAATTAATGAAAAGTCAAATATCTACGAAATATTTACGTGTGAATGCTGCGCTATAAGTCTTTCTTTTGTACTGCGAAATAATGATTTTTTGCTTGAACGTCATGCAAAGATAAAGTTAACAATCGTAGACTGAAGAATATGTATACAATTTGACTGCAGAATATGTAGTTACACTTGCCTGCGGAATATGTATTACACTTCTCTGCGGAATATGTTTTACTAAGGACTGTAAAATACGTATTTATTTTGCCTGCGAAATATGTAATAGCATTTCTCTACGAAACATGACAGGAGTTACACTTTTTCTGTGAAATATGTCAAAACATGAAAAGAAACTCTGCAGAAAATTTGTGCACCTTTATGGAATATGCCAACCATTTTAGATTGTCCAGAATTGACCTGTTTGACCAATGACCACACAATGATTGTTTCTGACCTGGGTTGAGACTTTAATGAGAACTCAAAATATTGTGGTACTTCAAGCGACCGACGGTAGTTTAACATATTTAGATGACTATAATCCTATAGTTGACTCTCTTAAAGATTAATGTGGTACTTAGATCCGAGACTTAAATGCAGTTGAAGCAGGTAAACGACACAGAGTGCCAGGCTTAAAATCCAGGATTATCGTCGGGAACGCAACTATCGGGAGGATGGAGGATAGCACTGATATTCATCTCAGTGTATGCTGTACGAATGGTGGGAGTCAGGAATAGTGATATTTATATACTAGGCGTCATTGATTGATAGGATCATATATAAGTGCGGTGTTATATGTCGTATATCAATTGAGAGCGTAAGGTACTGTTACACTTAATTATCAGACATAACTGATTGGATAACTCTTAAGCAGAATCATGCATTGTGAACAAGCTTAACAAGCCGCCCATGATGAAAAGTTGGTTCCTACTGAAGAAAAAGTCAAGATTGGAAAAAGCAACCTCAAAATAGATCCAATCGTAACTCAAAAGGAGGAAACCTATCAAGTCATGATATCATTAAGAATACTTCCTACTACAACGCCTTTCTCATTTCGCAGATGTACCAAGATATATTTCACAGTGGCGGGCTGTCAGGGGTTTATCTTAGAGAGCACATGCAGGAGCTGCACGTACAAGTTATGTTAGGGTTTTTACGTCTGTTCCCTCAGGCGCCCTCCATAATTGTTTGGGTTAGATAACACGGTATAATGAATGAATCTGATATCTATATAGCGTATCACTAGGGAACTTCTCATAGAGTTATGGTAGATACTCACTGCTAGTTTGTGTATCGAGATTCTCTTTGCTTGAGGACGTAACAATCTCGTGAGAAGACATTATTCACGACGCCGCGGAGGGTGCATGATTCTGGACTGACTTCTTGATAGGTAACAGTTGGCTGTGTTCGCACTCAGTAGGCGCTAGATCTAATGTGTAGGCGAGATTCAGTTATCTGTCCTTAGCATTATCTATTGTGACATGATTCTATAGATGAGGAGTCATTCCCTGACGTTTCTCCATATAGCAGGGATTTAGTCTCGAGGAGTCTCGCTAGTGACTAGCATGATATCTGTATGATATGGGTGAGAAGTGTATTTAACTTACTGAGAGAGGATACACATAAGCAACAAGCTCTGATACCACTTGTTGATCCCACTTCAATAGACCGAATTCCTTAAGCTTGTATAAGGATTAGTTATATTAGATAAATCTTACACAACTATAGTAGAAACTTTGTGTGAATGTATTAAAGATTATGCGGAATCTAATCTTTAATATTAAGAAGAATTATCAATGAAACAGTAATTATATGAACATATAATTCAACAAACAAAAGCTTCAATATTATTAAGCAAATAATACGAATACTCTCAAAGTTTTAGGGTTACAAAGACCTTGAAGCTAAGAAAAAGATTGATTTTCAGTTTTGGTACATGTACCTCAATCTCTATGCCCTAGGACCTCCTTTTATACTCCAAGGAGTCCTAAACGGCTTACAATACTTTCCTAAGTATATCAAATCTTTTAAACAAATAAGTTACACATATCTTTTACACAAATAACTCATATAAAACACATAAGCAGTACTAACTAACTCAACAATACTAACTTCTTCACTAGCAACATTAACTTTATACTAACAGTAGTAACTTTTGTACTAGCAGTAGTAACTACTTAGCAGTTTTTCTTCTAAGTCTCTGAGCAGTACTAATATGCACTAACAATAGTAACTTTACTCTAGCAGTACTAACTATGTACTAGCAGTAGTAAACACTTAGCATTTTTCTATGAAGTTCTTTGAGCAGTACTAACACAACTGAGCAACATTAACTCTTATATGAGCAGTAGTAATACTAGCAACATTTAGAAGACTTTTAATCCCAACATGACTGAAGCGGACTACCACGTTTTCAATATCAACAATCTCAGAATGAGAATGTCGATAGAATGTATTGAACTTCGTGAGAAATGAAACAAACTTTTTTTGAGAGAAGTTTGAGTAGTTGGGAGGGTTGTGCATTGCATCACTGGATTCATGATGACATGTCTTTAATATCATAATCATTTTTGTGATTACCGATACATTATGCATTGGCCCGGTTTCTACTTAGTGTATGGAGGGCTCATTTCTTTTTACCTTTTCATAACTTTTCTTTTTTATTCTTCAACCCCTTCTATCCCGTTCTCACTTTACTCCTTTTTATATCATACCTAAGGGATTCTACTCTATCTATTAGAGTGTCCCTGGGTAGATCCCTCTGATTCTGGCTTAATCATGGAACAATACCTAACTTTAACCACCTTATATCACCTTGATCATCATCAATTGGTCAGTCATTTGGTATTATTATCGTAGCCATGAAAACTACTAAAAATCAATCAAGGTGTTTAAGAAAGCATTTGTTTACACCTTAAAAGTTTTATTTTTCACCAAATAACCTCCCCTACACATGTGCATCATATTATGAAA
>BQNB010004452.1:32500-39117 GCA_026074375.1 Tanacetum coccineum | reverse complement strand
GTCCCTGACAACAGGCACGTCTTCTATTCGTTTTTCGGATGCCACAGTTTCCTCTTTCTTCATCATTTGAACCAAGAACACTTGACATCCTTGGTTGATGTACTTCTGCATCCTGATGCTCGAGATGACTTCTAATCTCGATTTGTTTTTAACTCCGCTCCTTTCGCCTTGTACGATTAGCATATCATTTCCATACGGAACACGAATGTACTTCTCATAACACACAACCTCTGCGCGATGTTCGGCCATCCAATCCATTTCGACGATGACGTCAAAACTTCCTAGTTCTATAGGGAGTAAGTTGATTTTGAATAGGTGATTTTGCAAGTTAAGAGTACACCCTCTTAAAATAGTATTTGTGGTTAGCGACTTTCCGTCGGCTAACTCCACACTATAATTAGTGTCTAGGGTTGTAGGAGGGATGTCTATATATTTACTGAAAGCATATGACACAAAGCTTCTATCCGCACCAGTATCAAATAGTACTGAAGCATAGACATTATTGATCAGGAACGTACATTTCACCACGTTGTTATCTTTCACCACAGCTTCAGCACATAGGCTGTATACTCTGCCAAGTGCTCTGTTTCCTCCTTGAGTGCTGGTTGATGCTTGGTTATTTCCCCTAAGGTTTCCTTGATTCTACCTCTGATTGTTCTGAGGATTTTGTTGGTTGCCTCGAATTTAACTTCGACGGCCTTGACTTCCATTGTCCGGACACTTGTTCTAGTAGTGTCCCTTTTCGCCACATCCGAAGCAAGTAACATCACTTCCCTGTCCTCCTTAGCTTCCAGGTCCTCTTTGGCTCGCAGGACGAGATGGAGCTCGACAGTCTTTGGCCTTATGTCCTGCCCTTCTACAGTTGTGACAAGTAAGAGGGCATGCGTCAGTGTGGTGTTGTCCACACTTTCCGCAGTAAGGTAATTTGCCGGCGTAAGAACCTTGCCCAGCTGTAAACACCCTTGCTGTCTCTGGGCGTTTGTTTTGATTGAGATTGCTAGTGTTGTTGGTGTTGTTGGGGTTGTAGTGATTTCTGTTCCATTTCCGTTTGTCACCAGAGTTTTCTCCTAACTCTTGTACTACTTGGTACATCAACCCTTGAGCCATTTTAATTGTTTCATGCAAATCTATTGGTTTGGACGAGGTTACATTACCCTTGATGTTCAAAGGTAGACCTTCAATGTAACATTCTAACAACTGGTCGGTGTTGGGTACCATTTCAGGGCATAAGAGGATGAGTTCTTGGAAACGTTGATTATAGGCGGTAAGGTTTGTGCCTTTCACTTTTAAGTTCCACAACTCGTTTTCCATTTGCTTGATTTCATTCCTAGGGCAGTACTTCCGAATGAACATAGCCTTGAAATCACTCCAAGGGGTTGCATGAGCGGTATTGAGAGTAACAGAATGAACATACATGTTCCACCAAGTTAAAGCACCATCTAGCAGTGTGCTAGAAGCAAATTTGACTATGTCCCCTTCTGCAACGTTACTAATCCCGAATTGAGATTCTAGTTTCTCAAACCATCGGGTTAAGCCTATAGCACCTTTAGTACCACGGAAGTTTTCATGCATGACTGCACGGAATTCCTTGTAGTTACATGCCTTATTCTGGGAAGAGTTGGATCCTAGGTTGGTCTCTTCTTGAGTGCTTGCAGCATGAGTTACAGCGGCAGCTGCGAGTGCTTCAGCTACTCTTGTGGTAATGAGCTGTTAAGCATCTGAGTATCAATGCCACTGTTAATGTCCACATTGTTTCGGTTGGTCGATCGGTTGACTGGAGGGTTCCGGTGAACAGTTGGGCATCGTCCGGGTGCCATTTTCTATAAGAGGGACAATGAAATGACAGTTATGATATGTACGAAAATTATATGCGTAAAGGTAGTCACGTTACTACAAATGGCATGTCTTTTGAAATTAATACTATTATTATTCGCAAACACGATACTCATTTCAAGAGTAAGGGAATACAAGAGTTCACTAGCCGTGGCAAACCCATAGCTTAGTGGTTGTACAAAAGACAGAAATAAAACTTGTTGTTGTTACGGTAGATTCGCTGGACCACTTCCTCGAGTGCCTCCTTCCTCTTTTATCGTGCTTTCTCCTGAGCATTACTAGCACGATCCTCTGCATCCTTACACACTTGTCTAAGCTGAGTAACCAGTTCGTCTACAGATAGTGTCTCCAATGAACTTTCCTCAACTCGGGGCTTCACATCCCACAGTGTCATGAATGCTTCTAACTCCTCCAAACAGGAATTTGGATAACGGTCCATGTCCTCGAGAATGGTATGCAACTGTCCTCTAAGGCGCGTCGTGCATACGGTCAAGACTGTCTCAGGAACAGGCACCGAATCCTGACCAGTTTCCGTCCCGTAGGCAGTTAGAGCTTCTTCTCTCCGGGTGGGGTCCGTTTCAGCAATCATCCGCTAGTAAGCAGCCATCGAGAATGGGGATGAAGGTGAGGGTGGTAGAGTAACAGGATCAAGTTGATAATCATCAAGGTTAATAGCAGAAATTATGGCACGTTCACCAAGATTTGGCTCAATAGGTAAAACAGATATACGAGCGGTACGTCTGATAGTTAGGGAAAATGATGGTACGGATGGCAAAATAAGTAATCTGAGAGTAGGACGTCTCCTGTGATACACCTGGAGAAGTGTTTCGGGGAGTCTGGGAAGTACCAGTGTAGTGTTATCGGTGTGTCTCAATTCATCCGAGTTCGACATGTCGCTGAGACAAGAAAATATGAAATAAGGATATAGGCATTTTTCAAAAGA
The DNA here is from genome assembly GCA_026074375.1 of Tanacetum coccineum. Lineage (NCBI taxonomy): Eukaryota > Viridiplantae > Streptophyta > Magnoliopsida > Asterales > Asteraceae > Tanacetum > Tanacetum coccineum. The sequence goes on along the minus strand of BQNB010004452.1, from coordinate 36,341 downwards.
CGCATAGTTAAGTTTGTTTAATACACATGTAACCCATATTATGTATATGTATATGTTTAATACACATGTAACCCATATTAAGTATATGTATCTCATATATGTCTATTTCACATGTATTCCATTTTAATATATATGTACTTAATATCGGAATCGGGACCGAAGTTAATCTAATATTGATATGTTTTGGGTTTAATCCCAAGCAAAAACCCGCAGGCACGGGTCCTAGTTAAATATCCCCGCGCGTCATTTAACGCACGGTATATAAACTCTTGTCTATTTAGAAAAAATTATTGTTTTTATTTAAATAATTCTCATTTTCGTATTTTCTCTCATCTCGTCTCTCTCTTCTTTCCTCTCTATAAAACAACTCATCTCTCTTGATCTCCTTTTCTAGTTGATTCGTGATTGTTAAATTGTTAAGAAGTTGTTAAACGGGAGCCTACACTTGATCAGAGCGACGTGTGATTCGTGTTGATTGTGTGGTTTAAAAGAATCAAAATTCCGTGCTTAGTTTTGTTCTAAAAACCCACGCTCAAAAAGCTTATTTGACTTATTGGTTGGATTAATCTTGGTGTTTCTCGTGTTTTATACATGCTAAGGAATGAAGCATAGTTACTCCTACAAGTAGATCCTCAAGCCTCAAGATCAAAAACGTAAGATATAAGGTTCGAATATTTATTGAGTGTTCTTCGTGGGAGGTTGTGCTACATATTGAGACGATACCAAGGAAATACAGTTTATGTGTGTCCAATCTTGATATACACACTTAATATTGTATGTTCTAGCCTTTGCTCATGTTAATAAGCCTTCATTTAGTATTAATTTGCAAAATTCGTACTTGCATTCTTCGTGGCGGTTTGACAGCAAGAGACATTGTCCACGTTTTTAAGGGAAGTTGATCAGGCGTCGGTTTGACATTGGTCAATGGCGATTGAGTTAAAAAAATAATATATCATCAGCCGGCGGTTTGCCATGTATAGTGGCAGTTGCCTTTAGATGCGAGAGTTTAGCAGGTACCCGCGACTTGATTATAATATTGAGCTAAAATCAAACCGTTATTCTGCCCAAAATTAAAAACACACGGCGGTTGTTTGCTTAGGAGCTGAGTTCCAATTGTGCAAGCGTTTTTGCTTTATTTATTGTCGGACGAGTAACTCAGTTTCAACGGCGACTTTGCTATATTTTATTGGCGGCGTTTGCTAATCACAGGCATTCTGTTTGAATATTTTAAATAGGCGGCAGTTAAAGTCATCTATAGGGTGGCGATTTTGATTAAAAAACATGGCAATTCCCACTTTTTTGGTAATATGTAACTTTTATGTCTTTTTTTATTGAAAAAGTTTTGAGTAATATTAATATTTTTATATAGCCTTCTAGCTTATTTTTACATATAATTCCCAAATATTGGTAATAGGGTAACAAAAAAAAATCGGTCGACACGTAATTAGCGACACTCTTTGGCGAAAAAAATAAGTAAAATATACTTTTATTTCTATAGCCTTTTTTAGCATATTTTTACACCAAATTAGATTTTTTGTAATAAGGTAAAATTAATTTATTTTCTTCATAATCAATTTGCCGAATTCCAAACAAATCACAAACCATAAGCAAAACCAAAACCATCACAGGACTTAAACTGCATTAATCATACAAGAAACAACCACACCAACAATCGATTATTCAATCACGTTTCTATTGATTTAGTAAAATCCCGTTAATTCATTTATCGGTTTTAATCATAGCGTGTAAAAAATCCGTAACGTTAATTGCCTACATAACCACAACTTCAATCACTTCTCATCACTTAAGATCCAACAACTTTCACACTTCATAATTCATAACCATTCATTCATCATGTCTACTCCAGTCATACATCCTCAACAGATAGTCAAATGCCATAATAATATCATTGCAGCTGGTTCAAAAGAGATCGTCCATCCCAATGCTTAGTGGGTGGGGGGGGAGAAGGGGGGGGGGGAGGGGGGGGGGGGAAGGGGGGGGGGGGGGGGGGAGGGGGGGGGTGGGGGTGGGGGGTGGGGGGAGGGGGGGGGGGGGGGGGGAGGGGGGGGGGGGGGGAGAGGGGGGGGGGGGGGTGGGGGGGGGGGGGGTGGGGGGTGGGGGATGGACCAGGAAGATATTTCCACAATAGAGATCACGTTTACTACAGTACATGACAACGAAACCAAATGGTGAGGGACTGAGGAAAAAGAAGCATACTAACTGGGACCCTACGTGCCAGTCTACTGTACTATATCAAGCTGTTGCTACAACGGAAGTGTTTTCCATGCAGTTCAACAACAACAACAATTGAAACAGTATAGAACTTGACTCCAGAGAAAAAAGAACACTTTCTTTCTGAATAAGAAGCAAATTTCTTGCTTTTAACTGGTATTGTAGATGATATATTATTCCACTGTTGATGCTTGTCACAGCGGAATGAGATGTGGTTAGCCATTGAAAGGCTAACAACAGGGGAATTCAATATGAACGTACAAGATTTAAAGTTACCAATCTGTCTGGAATCTTGTGGAATGTTACTATCTCGAGAAGGAAAAAAAAAAAAAAAAAAAAAAAAAAAAAAAAAAAGAGAATCAATGGAAGTCATAATAACTCACGGTTTATAAACTGATGATGAGTTGACAAGGAACAACTTGCAAGTAACAACAATGCAATGAATGTCAATATTTTCAACAACTTTAAACAAGAGGGTCAGATGTTGTGACGGTGTCTAGCAATCAAAGAAAATAGACACACATCTCATATCAGCACACTTTTTGACATTCTGAAGCAAGTATGAAAAATGGAGAAGTATAAAGATATCCGTGCTGAGCAGAAGCAAAAGTGAAAATCCATTAGCACTCTTACGGCTGCTCAACCATATTCAGATAATACTATCAAGCACCAAAACCTCAAGATCAAATGCAACATCTCATCAACAAGACCAAGTGCATCTACAGAACACAAAGCAAAAAGAGATCCGCCAAACCAGATACACCATTAATTTCTTGAGTCATATCAGAAGAAGACAGTGAACTGAACAAGCTCATAGGGATAAGGAAATGCAAAAGAAATTGGCACTACCTTGCAAAGTATTTCAAAAGGCTCTACAACCAACCAACAACAACCTAAAACTTCTTCAAAACTCTAGGAACAAGACTGAAGATACCACACCAAGGTATAACAACGACAATCAGTCAGGGCAGTTTGGGAATCAAAGGACAATGACAGTTGCTGGGACTAGGGAAACTGTAGGCAGTCCGGTAGTGCAACAAACAGGGATACAGTGCTTTAACTGCAAGGGATTTGGCCACTATGGAAAGGAATGCAGGAAGCCAAAGCGTGTTAAAGACTACTCGTATCACAAGGAAAAGATGATGATGGTGCAAACAAGCTGAACAAGGTGTTCCACTGCAAGCTGAGCAAGCTGATTGGCTAGCGGACACGGATGAAGAGATTGATGAACAGGAAATAGGGAAGCACATATATTCTTCATGGCAAAGGAATTCAGGAGGTCTTACTAAAGAACCCAGTACACTGAACAGCCATTGGAACAGGTAACAAAACAATGATGAAAATAAATGTGTTTGCCATGAAGACAACATACCTAGAATAAAAACTGGCAAAATGTGCTGAAGACGTGCTGCGCTTCTAATTTAATTGAGCAAATTTAAACTCTTGATACTGAGGAAAACAAAACGATTTAAATCAATTAAAGAAAGAAAACGCAACATTGACTCAAGAACTAAAGGAGTGCAACTAACCTTGATGAGACTCGAAGGCACTAGGGGAGGCACAATTGTCGGGATAGTTTCTTAATTGCAACTTCAGACAAATAGAATGA
>BQNB010004452.1:0-22500 GCA_026074375.1 Tanacetum coccineum | reverse complement strand
AGAAAATTAACAAATCTGTTGCAACACCCCATCAAGAAAACATTGCATCAATACCACTAATTAGAATCCAAGAGTTACCATAAGGAGTTTACGAGAATAACAAATAGAATGAAATGGAGGATAGCTAAGAGATGTCATCAGGATATAACTGGACAAAAAACCCTTATGACCAAAAAGATATGGAGATGCCTAAAATCAGGAGAGTTGTATCAACAGTATTAGTCCTACTATAGACATTGTCTCTAGATTACTAAGCCTTGAAGAATATCAAAATTCCTTAGGATCTAAGATGTCCAATGTATCCCAGTCGCCCTCTAATTCTCTTGCAGATAGTTCAAAACTCATCCTATTCATCTGTTGAACTCAGGATGCCACAAGCCCATGACGAGGCAACTTCCAGTTGTTTGTGTTATTTTATAGAGAAATTTCTAGGTTACCTGTTCATTTTGAAATGAACAATTTCTCCAATTCTTGGTTATGGAAGATCTGAATCAAGGAAATTTCACGATCAATGGGTTTATTACAGTCGAAGGCCTCAATCACAATCTTTTTTGGTTGTCAATTATGTGATGCGGATTTAGAGGTTTGCTATCAGGAAAAATCTACTTGTATTGTGAGAGATCTTCAGGAAACGATTTACTAACTGGATAATCCGAGATCTGATTTCTACACAATACACTTCAAGAAACAACTCATCAACCCAATCTGTTTCATGGCTAAAGCTTCACCCAACTCAAGCATGTTATGGCATCAAAAGACTTTCATATCTTAACTTCGATACATCACCTTACTCTAAAAGAAAGATGTTGTGACAGGCTTTACCTAGAGTTGGAAATATGTCAAGATCAACTGTGTGTCGTCTTGTGAAATGAGTAAAGCAAAAAGAAGCTCATTTAAGTCAAAAGCGTCCAAGTTCCAAAGGAAGGCTGAAACTAGCTTCACATGGACATGTGTTGGTCCTATGCGGTTGCAGCATACATGGGAAGAAATATATTCTGGTGATTGTTGATGACTATTCAAGAATACACCTGGACTCTTTCTACGATCCAAGATGAAACACCAGAATTCTCAAAGACATTCTCACGATGATTCAACGCAATATTCAGCTCAGTTATCTAGTGTCCGTACTGACAAGACAACAGAGTTCTTGAACCAGACACTCCATGCTATTTCAAAGAAGAAGCATTGAACATCATAACTTCCACTCCTCGAACACTGAACAAATGGCATTGTTGAAAGACGGAACCGTAACTTGTTGAGGAGCTGCTTGAACGATGCTTTCAGCTTCTAAAGCTTCCTTACATTATGGCTGAAGCAGTTGCAACCGGCATGCAATACTCAGAACAGATCAATTCAACATATCGACTCATGGAAAGACAGTGGTATCACATCCATTAATGACTGGAAACCTTCAATAAAACATCTTCCATCTTAGGTTGCATTTGTTTACATAACTAGAGATGGGGAAAATTTAGGATAAGATGAAAGAAAAAAAGGGGATCCATGTGCATGTGGGATATCTACTCAGTCGAAGGGATATCGTGTTACAACAAGATGAACACGCTAAAAGTTGATCAATGCACATCAAGTTGATGCAATCAAAGAATGATGACTGATTACAAAAGTTCAGACTACGCACCCACTACGATAAGAAGATGTCTTTTGAAAATGTCTCTCAGGCCTCATCCACAAGGGACAAAAGGCCGTCAGATTATGACAACTCAGACCCCGTTCCCCAAGAACATAAATGTTGTTACTATAGCAGAAAAGACAGATTGTCACAACAAGGGTTGGGAATTTCCTCTTCATCCATTACTTGAAGAATATTACAACCAACACACGGTCAAAGCTGAGAAAACAAACAATGATCAAGCACCAAATGCATCACAAGAAGCTGAATTTATAATCCTTTTTGGCAACAACGGTACAAGAAATTAGTGAGTCAACCTCACGCAACATTGATAATACCGATGTGCATTCATTTCAACTACAAAGTATCTGATTACCGATTGACATAGATCATCCATTAGAAACAAGTTCGTGAAATCCAACATGCAGTTCAAACAATACGACAGCTTGCCACATAACCTGAAATGTGTATGTTCGCGCCCACGGTGAGTATGTAGAAACCGAAGAACATTAAGGAGGCAATGGCTGATTCTGCATGGATCGAAGCAATGCAGGATGAACTTCATCAGTTCGACAGACTAAAAGTCTGGGAACTAGTCGACAAACCATTTGGCAAGATGATTATAAAGCTAAAGTGGTTATGGAAGAACAAGAAAGATGAAGATCAGACTGTAATTCGCAACAAAGCACGACTTGTAGCTAAAGGTTATGCTCAGGAAGAGGGTATTGATTTCGAAGAATCATTTGCACCAATTGCTCGCTTAGAAGCAGTTTGGATTTTCGTTGCCTATGCAGCACACAAGTCTTTTTCCAACTATCAAGAAAATGACGTGAAAAATGGCATTTCTTAATGGTCAACTAAAGGAGGAGGTTTATGTTGCTCCCAGCCAGAAGGTTCTTTGATCCAGATCGATCCAGAAAAAGTCCCCCCCCCTACCTCTGAGAAAAACTTTGTATGGAACCCCTAAAGCCCAAGCTCCAAGAGCCTGGTATGATGAACTTTCCAACTTCCTGATGTCCAAAGGCTTTACTAAAGGTACAATTGACCCAACTTTATTCAAGATAAAATACAGGGAGGATATTCTACTTGTGCAGATTTACCGTGATGACATCATTTTTGGGAGTCTACAAACCGAAATATTCAAAAAGTATTTGAAAAGTTAATGCACCGTAGATTTGAAATGTCTTTGATGGGGAGATGGAATTCTTTTTAGGACTTCAGATCACTAGTCCCAAAGGGTATGTTTTTATCAATCAGGCCAAGGTACGCTTTAGAAAATTTAAAAAGCTATATGGACTATTCCTCACTCCATAGGTACACCATTGCACAAAACCCAAACTAGATAGAATTTGAGTGGAGAACCCTAAGACCCATCGGATTATCGTCAGTAAAAACGGGTCGCTCATGTAACTTGACATCTAGTAGACCAGACTTAGGTAGCAAGAAGTAAGCTAATGGTGCACGTTATTAAGCACGACCAACAAAAACCCACAAAGCACCTCAAGAGGTTAAAAGAATCTTTAATACCTAAGAGGGAACCATTAACAAGGGACCTGTATCCAAAGGATTTGGCTTTGAACTAACACATTTCAGACGCTGATCAAGCCGATGCATTGATTACTCGAAAAAAGCACATTTGAGGGAAACAGATCCTTGGTGATAAGCTAGTAAGCTTATGTCAAAGAAACAAACTGCACTGCAATGTCTTCAGCAAGGCAGAGATACAGCATTTTATCGCAAGTTTGCTCCAAGTAATGTGGATGAGGACACAGCTACAAGATTAAGGCTTCACTACAACAAAATACCTGTTGTACCCTGTGACTCTCAGTCATCATTGCAAAATCATGCAACCCCGTACAGCTTCGCAAACAAGCACATCCATACTCGTTATCAATTCATAAAGGAACAGTTGAAAATGGTATAATTGAACTAATTTGTCAGAACTAATACCAATTAGCTTGACATGTTAATGAAAGCCCTTCCAGGGATCGGTTAGTATCTTGGTTAGAAGGATTGGTATGAGAAGTTTGACTCCAGCTGATCTGGAGCTCTGACAAATGACACTGCTTGATATCATCCTCAACATCACCAGGTACTATATTTTTGAGAAAAAGCAAATACAAAATATAAACTTCAAAAAGTACAAAAACAAAATCAGAAAAATAGAACATTCCAAAAAGATTCTTCTCGACATGTCTCTGGAATCGATAACAATTACGTGCTTAAAAGTCCGATTACAATGACACGGTCTGTAAAATGAGAGTTCGAAGCGAGACTTGCCAATATTTCAAAAACATGATCATTTCTAATTGTTTCTAATGGCTATGTGCAAATATCAGGTACATAACCCGAACCTCAAATAAAGGAAGTTATAACTTATCCTCACAACGAGAAAATTAACGTTTCTGGTCTTGCGTTCGTCTTACAAGACATTCAAATTTTATTTAGCTCAAGAAAAAGGATAGTGTACGTTTCAGTGCGCTTACCCTTAGCGTTAGAAGAGAAGTCCTCTAACATTTGGTTTTTTCAAAAAGTTGAACACAATTTTTCAAGAATTTCTCAATGACAATTCAAAATCTTTCAAAATTGTGTGTTCAACACTCATCCCTCACAATGTTTTCAAAAGACAACAATTTTTTCAATTGGTCCTATTTTTGAGGGGGGTTTTTCAAAAACACATTCATTAATGTTCTTGGATACATCACCAACGACAATTCTTATGTAGTCAAAACATTATCAAAATGTTCCAAACCATTCATGCGATAATATATTCATCCCACATAATTTTTCAAGACATATTTTCATCACAATGAGGGGGGGGGGGGGGGGGGTATTTCAAAAACTAAGTGTTTTATTATTTAAAATAAGGGGGAGAAAATTATTTAAAATATGACCTAATCAACTCAAAGTACTGAACAGTAAGAAAAGGTTTTATGATTGATCTATACCCAACAACATCTTAATTTTCACGACGATTCTGAATCATAAAGGTGGTTATGTTTGGAATCAATCCTATGATCCAACCAAACCGAGGATCTACCCAAGGAGTAAATTCCAAAGTTTTTATAGAATGAGCAGTCCTTAGGTATGATTAAACGATTAAAGTATATGGGAATAATGCTGACTAAGATTGAGCTAAGCACTGGAACAATCACAACAAGGTGTAGTATTGACGTCCTGGTAGACATTGCAGGCGTTGAAGAATAAAAAGAATGTATGGATAAAGGGGCCTAAAGAAAGAGCCCTCCACACAACTTAAGGCAGAAATCGGTCAATACATATGCTGTCAGAATCCCTCCGACCGTTGATTGCTGACATTGAAAATTGACATCAGGACCCAGTGATGCAATGCACAACCCTTCCCACCAATCGGGGTTTCTCTTAACTAAACTGTCTCATTAGTCACGAGATACACAGCGTAATCTATTGACATCCTCATTCCGAGATCATTGATATTGAATAGGTGGCAATATTGCTCACCTCCGAGTACTAAAACAAAATGGCACTAATCGAGTCTAGAGCCAAGAGATCAATAAAAATCTCGTTAGGACACATTCCATTTCAAACACTTGTTGAACATCATCAAGTTCACAAGCTGTTAACAAGAGTCCTACGCAATATCCTTGTGATATTTGCCAGAACATCCGAGTGATACTATAAGTATTCACAATGAAGATGGAAATCCTGCTTGAGTCAGCATCAAACAAGCTCTTGGTAGGTGACTTGCGAGATTCTATATGAATCAAACTTGTGACAACTGGATATCGATTTGGTCCAGTAAATGAATTGACGGTTGATGAATTTTGATAAAAGCTTAAAACTCCCGATGTGTTACAAAAACGCTTTTACAAGTAATACGTCGATTGATTTTCAAATCAATTTTCTCGATTATCACTAACGTAAACCTGCAGGTTAAAATGGTGGTGACAGTATCCCAATCAACCAAAGTCGATTCATTACCACATGTTCATGCTCATTCTACAAAGACAATCTATCATGAAAGCTCAAGATTTAAAGACAAAGACTTCCGCTAACTCTGATTTGAAGCTTTCAAGATAATGCAAAAGTATGAGCATGTTGGTCAAAGACACAAGATCGCAAGATGGCATAGACGATAAAGACAATGACAAAGGCTCAATGTCAAGATCACAAAGCATGAAGGAACAAACCTACAACTAATAACAAAAAGAAAGACCAAGAACACATGAGCTTAACGACAAAAGCAATCTCATTGATCTCATGAAGGAGTGTCATCAATGAACTCACTTCGGGGGAGATTGTTAGCCTCAAAATATTGAGCCGAACAGGAAGTTCGTTCATTACGTGTACGAGTCTCGGTCATTTAATTAGTTAATGTTATAATAGTATAATATCGGGAATCGGGCTCGATAGTTAATCTAATATTGTATATGTTTCGGGTTTAATCCCAAGCAAAACCCGAGCCCGGGTCCTAGTTAAATATCCCGCGCGTCATTTAATGCGACGGGGTATATAAACTCTTTTCTATTTAGAAAAGAGTTATTGTGTTATTTAAATAATTCTCTTTATCCTATTTTCTCTCATCTCTCTCTTCTCTCTCTCTTCTTTCTCTCTCTACAAAACAACTCTTTCTCTTATTACGGTCAAAGGACCGGTCAACTCAAAATGGACAACTACAGGGACGACTGGTGTAATTTCAGGACTTTTAGGATGAAAGTTGCAATTTCGGGACAACCATAAGGATGATTTATGTACTTAACTCTAAGACATGCATACCTGATTGTACTTCAAGAGATCGCTTATAGTGGTCAATCTGAGAGTGTTGTTTAGGAGAATAGAATTTTCAACCTTACGCCCAGTTGATATATAAAACAAACAAATATGAGAGATAATATAAATACTCTGTTTGTGAGAGGTGTCACACCCCCAAAATATCAGAGTATAATGGCAGCCGAGGGCGTGTGACTTCATGATTATCATACTTCTAAGCAATACAGAACGACCTCTATATGAGACGTTTTAAGAAATTTGATCACTTGAATTAGGAAATAATAAATTGTTTAAACATTCAGCGGAAGCATAAAAACAGACAATACGACATCGTTTTTAAATAGTACAAGTGATCTCCAGATAACGGGAAATGACTGCAATGCATGAGACTTCATATAGCATCTTCGTTCTTAACACCTGAGAAAACATTGCTAAAGTGTCAACATAAAGTTGGTGAGTTCATAGGTTTGTTTAAGCAGAAAAGTGTAGTGTTTATGAATCACAAGATTTCATCCGCATATGACAATATAACAGATACAAAGTCATATAAAATGCATTACTATTGTCTAAGCTCATGACACCGAAGCGTTAACATATACCAACAATGAATGAATGCCCTTGCAGGTGTCTAACCCGGGACACCCGTAATCTGACTCAAATGAAACTGTGTTTGCTTGACTAATGTCAGTCCAAGACAAACAGGGATTGTCAATCCCGATAGATCTATCCATAACATTCGCGCTCACAAAGATTGACGGTTCATGATAAATCGGGCAATTAGCAACTTGGGTTAAATCGGGACTTAGACCAATCAGTAATGAGTAATTGTACTTGTATTCACACGTTTGAAATAAGCAATGTTCTCACCCCAAAAGATGATTTAAAACAGTAGAGTAGGGGCTATGAAAACTCACCTTGCCAATAGTGCAAAAGAAACCAAGTGAAACTGTTCAAAGGTGATTTTTAAGGTGTTTTTTAGGTGAAAACAGTGCGTATCTTCGTCGTTTGCGTTTTGACCCTTCTGTGACATTCTTGGTTGCGTTTTGGTGAAGTAAGCATAATGCGTTTTGAACATTGCTTTGACCTAGAGGTTGCGTTTTGATCATTGCGTTTTGACCTAGAGGTTGCGTTTTGATCGTTGCGTTTTGGTCATTGCGTTTTGACTATAGGTTGCGTTTTGAAGACTTTTGTTGCGTTTTGACTAGGGGATACTCTGCCCAATTTTTTAATTGGTTGCGTTTTGATCAAATCCCAATGTTGCGTTTTGATAAAACCGTAAAGATTCCCCATGCGTTTTGACTCGAGACTCTCAATTGCGTTATGATAATTTTTCATTGTGCGCTTTGATAACTCTTCCAGTTGCGTTTTGATAAATCTTCATTGCGTTTAGACCCAAAACATCACTGCACTTTGGACAAAACTTCAATCAACATTATGTTTAACTGTAAACTCAACCAAGCAAATCTCATATCAAACAACCTATCACCTAAGTCCATCCCACAATCATCAGTTTAACAACAAACACTAATCATTGATCGATCAACCTAATCATTTCACAAGTAATCATTATGGCTAATCTTTCAGAGGACATCCAATGTGCCGGTTCTGATACCCGACCACCGATGCTTGATAAGGCTGACTTTGCGTCATGGCAACAACATATTAGATTATACTGTAGGGGTAAGGATAATGGGGTGAACATTTTAAAGTCAATTGATGAAGGACCATTTCAGATGGGGACCACGCGAGTAACTACAGCTGAAGGAACTGAAGGTCCACTCAATCTGGGTCCTGAACGACCTCGAGTTTATTCAGATCTGTCACAGGATGAGAAGGATAGGTACAATGCAGATATCCGGGCAACAAACATCATACTTCAAGGTCTACCAAAAGATATCTATTCACTCATTAATCATTACACTGATGCAGAGGACATATGGGACAATGTGAAAATGATTTTGGAAGGATCAGAACTAACAAAAGAAGACCGTGAATCATAACTGTATGATGACTTTGAACACTTCCATTAGAACAAAGGAGAAACCATTCACAACTACTATGTCTGGTTCGCCAAACTCATTAATGACATGCGGAACATCAAGATGACAATGTCAAAAATACAGTTGAACTCAAAGTTTTGTAAAATAACAGCTGACCATGAATGGGGTAGATTCTTTACAGCTGTGAACATAACAAAGGCTTGAAGGGACACAACTTCGATCAGAAGTATGCTATACATAAAGTAACATGAGGGTACATGGCAATGAGTGAATAAGGATGATGTTGGGAATAGCCTCACACAGACATACAGTTGAACCTCTTGCCTTGATTCAAATGATTACACCTCAACATTATCATCCTCAGAATCATCAACCTAATCCACCACCACATATCACAAGCCACAGACTAACTGACACCTCACGAACTAATATGGGACTTTCCCCAATAGACAACCTAATGATGAACTTAACCTACACACTTGCCTTACTCACCCCATCATACTAAACCTTCCTTCCTCAAACAAACAATCAACTCAGAACCTCATCAAACCCAAGGAACAGGCAAGCTGAACAGACGTCATGGTTTTTGTTCAGAATTTTTCAGGGTCGACAGAACATAGACAGGTTAATAATGCACGGGGTTGGCAGGTCATTGGTAAAGAAGAGTACATAACATAGTGGGGAATGCCAATCCTGGTCAAGCTATGAAGGTTGAAGTGGCTACAAACTGCAACGGTTAGGTCACATAGCGAGGATATTGCACTCATCCCAAGCGCCACATAACTCTGAGTACTTCAAAGACAATATGTTTGGCGAGAAGCTAGCTAAAGAGAATTGGGGTAGTCCTTGATGATGAAGCATTAATTGTTCCTAGCTGTGTTGACAGGTACAATGCTTATGTTGAAGAAAATGCTGATGCAACCATTTCAAGACCAAAGACACTCAAATGTGGACAATGTGTTTTCAAGCTTATGACTGTGATTCCATATGATTCTGATGTGATAAGGCTCCTACGCACAAACGGTCTTCATAGTTCTAATCTATCATCCACAGATCCAGTTTATGATGAAGCCGGTCCGTCTTATGACTCAGACGTCTTATCTGAGGTACAAGATCATGATCACTATCAAGATGCTATTTGTGATCATCATGACGAACACGAGATGCACTAGTGATGTACACACAAACACGTTGTTGATCACATGCTGATTTAAACGAGTGAAAAGTAATATGACTGACCTTAGATCAGTAAGAAAAGGACAACGCAGTACCAGGTGGTATAAAAATGAATGGCATCTATGGTATCCAATGATGACATAGTTGATGAGATATAAAAGAGTTTGCATTGAATCTGATGTCTTATCTGTCTCTCATACACCCCGGAATACAATAGCTAATAATTTGTTAAATGTTGAACTTGCCACATTCAAGGAACAAGTGGAACTGTATGAAAGACGGGCCAGGTTTAAATTAACTGAACGGGAACAAAAGATTGATGAGCAACGAAGGATAGTTATCTGTGACCGTAATATTAAGGAAGAGAATTTAAAAAAGGAACTTCATTCTGTAAAATGGCAACTTGCTTCTACCATCCAACAGAACACGTTAATGGTAGATGAAGTTACATCTTTGAAAAAGGATTTTAATCAGAAGAATATAGTAACTTGAAGAATTTTGGACTTAAAAAATGCTTTTAAAATAAAAGTCGAGAAAAATTAATTCAACCAAGTGCCAGTCATTATTAAACAGATCACATGATGTGTAATACCTAGGTCGTATTATATGAAGTGAATAAGGTAGCCATTAGGCTAAAAGAACCCCCCAATTCTAACATCGTGCAGCAAGTTCAGCCTGCCCTGTATAAGTGGTTCATTGTAATTGTCCACACCAATTAATGCAACCGCCATAGTACGTGACTGTAGAGGAGACCCAAGAACAAGCTAAAATATCAAGGAAGAGAATGTCATGACAAAAAGTAAAGCCAAATAATGTGTGTGGGAGGGAGTGGGGGTGGGTGGATAATAAGGTCAATATTACACCTCCTAATTACTCGAAATGAAGAATTTAATAGCCAGACCGGTTTACACCCACAGAAACAACGTGACCCCGGAACAAATATTCTGGTCTCAAGATATATGTTAAAAATGAAAGCTAAAGCACTCAAAGAGCATAACACCCATGAAACCAATCAAAGCGGAGACTGGTATCCTCCAAATACAGCCATCAACGCTTGTCCCCTGAGATTACTTTCAACCAAAAGTCAGTGAAAATTAAACATTTTAACACTTAGATAACTTTTATTAGAATTTGAAAAACGTGTAAACATAGAATAACACCAACGGGATCACTGAAGGGGAAAGGGGTTTTGAAGCAAACCAAGACATGTTACCTCCGAAGGGTCCATACCATTTTCAAAACACATCAAGAACATTTGAGGGCAATCAAGAAGCTTAACAAAAGAAGTTAAAGAAATGAGTGATGCTTTGATGATTTGAAGCATAACAAGACCCAATAAATGGTATATAGGTAAACAATGATGCAAATAGATCGGACAAACCATCAACACGTAACATGAAATAACTAATAGCATGTCTTGCTTTTTTAAAGAATTGAATTGGTTGGTAGCCTCGAAATCTGTAGCTTAAATGAAGGCAGAGATTCACTGAGTATGCAAAAGGCGACAACATGATTTAGTCAAAGCCCGTTGATCTGTGAACTTGAAGCAGAGCTTCTAAATATACGTTGATAATGTCCGTAAAGGAAAATTTTATAATTATCTTTTAAAAACCGGTTTATCCAATCATGTAGTCAAATCAATCTAAACATACATTAAAAGTAACAAAACCTTAAAGATAGTTTTCAGAATAAACCGTTCTTCAACCTTAATATACTCTTGATATTAACTCCGTTTTTGTGATCGGTCAAATACGCATCACTTTCAAAGGAAAAGAAAACGTCATCCAAAGGCAGAAAATGCAAATATCTTAGTGCTTAAGGAAACCCCGTAGCGAACTAACCAAACAATTGATTTAGGGCCCGAGACTGATCCGCAATTTACAATTAACTGAAAAGGTTAATAGTCTTCAAGAACAAAATGAGCTTTTTAGGGTAAAAATTCAAAGATTAAGCAGCACTACAAGGAATTGTATGATTCGATCAAGATCACGCGTGCTAAGCATACCGAACAGACAACTGCCCTTAAAAATGAAAATGGAAAGTCCTATAAATGTTCAAACTACAAAATACGTGTCACATGTTGACACATACAAATCAGGTCAAACCAATGTACTTTGCACCAGGAAAGTATGCTATAGAAGTTGAACCTATTCCCCCGCAATAGGAACAATAGGAAAGTTTCATCTATTTTATCTCTGGCATCTTAAGAGAAAGTGTAGATAGCACTTCGTGACATTGTGGAATAATCCAAAGAAATGATAGACTTATGATAGATCACATCACATCTGCCTGCCGTTACACTAAGCATTCTCAAGAACTCTTAGAATATGTGTTTGGCACCTGTCTAAAGGTCTTCCATTAACAAGATAAGAAGCATGCACCCACCCTTAGGAAAAAGCAAGTTACCTTTGAGGATCAAATTGCAACATCAAGTAGCAATACACACAAACATGTAGAGCCAATGCACACTCAGAATCAAATGTCCCCATGCCTCCATCTACATGAGTAAACGTCGCACTGAGGCTAGCGGAACTCAGCCTAGAGCATTCTCAGAAACATAGGATCCCGCCCACTTAAAAGTGACAACTTGAAGAAAGTAGAATACCACCTTAGATAATTAGATCCAGTTTGAAAAACCACGAATCAGTGATTGATATCTAAGTATTAGCTCTAAGCGTAATGATAATTAATCGAATCAGCATTCTGTTGAGCCAACCTTGTAACAAATGTTTGTTTTTCAGCTAATCATGATGTGAGTGTTGGACTTATTTTGCACTCTTGAGAATGCACCGCCCCAATGTTAAAAATGAGTGAGTCCATGCTAAGCAAGTTTGGAAACCAACACAAGTTACACATTGTGGAAACCAAAACGTAATCAAACAAATTTAAGAAACCGACTGGCAAAACACTTAACATATGTATGTGTTAATCAATAGAGACCCACAGGAATGAACATTCACCTTCCAGTGATCAGTGCCCTTTAACTAGGTTCACTAAAACTTACAAGAAATGTGAGCCCTATGCGTCTAACCAATCGGAACCCAACCAACATTGGGGATCCAACTTTCCAAACTCTCCATCTTCGTCTGTTTTCAAATGCAGGTCGTACAAATCGTCCTTTGGTATTTGGACTCAGGCTGCTCAAAACATATGACGGGGGATCGCTCAAGGCTCAAGAATTTCGTGAAAAAGTTCTGGGACGTTAGATACGGGAATGATCACTTTGGTGGCAATTGATGGGTTATGGAGATTATGTCTTTGTTAGAAAGGATCTCCAGGTGTATACTACGTGAAGGACTGTGGCATAATATGTTTTCTGACGTTCAATTAAAGTAGAATCATATTAGGAAGTGCCTACTCGTAAGCAATCATTTATATGTATTAAGTGCAACGGAGGTGGGTTGTAATATACTTAAAGGCACACGAGGCTCCATTTATAACTAATCACTGTTAAGACATGATGAAGGTCCTCACAAATTTCTTAGCAAACCAAAGCCTCCAGGAACAAATCATGTTATGGTCAAATCGGCGATGTAAACCATATGAACTTCGGTACCTTCAATGATCTTTGCAAGAAAATACCTCGTAGAGGCTTACCCTAGATTGAAAGTTTGCAAAAGTGATCATCTTTGTTTTCTGCATGTCAATTAGGAAAGAGCAAAAAGCAAACCCACAAACCCACAACATGAAAACACCAATACTGGAAGTTTTCTAAACACTCTTCATATGGAGCTGTATGTGACCAATGCGTGTGCAAACTCGTTAATGGAAGAAATATTATCTTGGTCATCGTCGATGAATATATTCTCTGGATATAACGTGGGTTAAGTTTTTGAGATCAAAGGATGAAACCCCTACAGTTGTCATCAAATTTCTAAAGCAAATTCAAGTCGGTCTCAACAAAACTGTAAGATTTATTCGCACCGACAATGACACAGAATTTGTAAACAAAACGTTGTATGACCATTATGAAAAAGTAGGAATTTTTCATCAAAAGACTGTTCCAAGGACTCCACAGCAGAACGGCATTGTCAAAAGAAGGAACCGTACTCTTGTCGAGGCGGCACGGACAATGCTAATTTTTTCCAAGGCACCGATGTTTCTTTGGGCCGAAGCTGTGGCTACTGCTTGTTACACCCAAAACCGTTCCCTTATTCACACACGTCACGACAAAACCCCATATGAGCTAGTACACAATAAGAAGCCTGATCTCACATTTTTCTGAGTCTTTGGTGCTCTTTGTTACGACCCTACAAATGAATTGAGAATCTTGGAAAAATAAAAACCACACGGCTGGATATTGGAATCATTGTTGGTTACGCACCAAACAGTAAGTGGTTACAAAAAATCTACAACAAAACGAGACCCGACAATAATGGAGACAATACACAGTTACATTCGATTTGAGCGCTGACTGAATTCAATATCTATTGTCTCTCTTAGATTACAATTCAGTTCAGGACCCCGCTCCTAGCCTTGTTTACGCTTGGACCTATCAGTTCAGGGCTCGTACCCAATCCGGCTCCTGCTATGCCATGTGCACCTCCCACGAATAAAGAATTGGAGATGTTATTCCAACCCATGTTTGATGAGTATTTTAACCCACCGGGTATCCGTCAGAATCCTATTCCTAATGCAGCACAAGACCCGGTCATACCTACAGGTCCATCCGTGTCTATTGCTATTGATCTCGACGCACCTTCGGGAAGTCACACATCATCACCAGTGGATCATCATTCCTCTTCGGTACATAATGGGTGCAAGCAGGTTGATCATTTTGTTGTAAATGATATGCTGAAGTGAAAGCCCCCACCCCCCCGTTTGCTGCAGCTGATCACGAACCATTTGTTAATGTGTTCGCCCCAGATTCTAACTCTGAAGCTTCAACATCTGGGGAAATCACCATACCTGAATCCAACCAATCCACTCAACCTCATGAACATATCCGGAAATGAACTGACTCTCATCCTATTGATAACATCATTGGGAACCCCTCAAGATCGGTAGCCACTAGAAAACAGCTTGCTACGGATGCTTTGTGGTGTTTCTATAATTCCGTATTGTCCAAAGTCGTAACCAAAAAACTTTCAATCTGCAGCTTTACTGAATGACTGCAGGTTGAAGCCATGCAAGACGAAATCCATGAATTTGATCGACTGGACATATGGGAATTAGTACCACCTCCAGACAGTGCCATGATTATTGCTCTCAAGTGGATTTACAAGGTGAAGCTTGATGAGTATGGTGATGTGTTAAAAAACAAGGCACGTCTTGTAGCAAAAGGATTTCGTCAAGAGGAAGGTCTAGATTTTGAAGAATCCTTCCCCAGTATGCTCGTCTTGAAGCCAATCCAGAGATATTCATTGCCAATGTCCGCCAGCAAGAACGATGACAGTTTATCAAATGGACGTGAAAACTGCTTTCCATAAATGGCCTGAGCACAAAGAAATAAGTAAATGTCCACCAACCGGAAGTGCTTATGACCCATAACGTTCCACATCATGTCTATCCTCTGAAGAAAAGCACTTTACGGGTTTGAAACAGGCTCCTCGAGGGCATGGTATGACACATTGTCAAAGTTTCTTCTGGCATAAGGATTCTCCAAGGGTGTCGTCGATCCAACATTGTTCATTCGACAAACAGGCAAACACACTCTTCATGTTCAAATATATGTTGATGATATCATATTTGCCTCGACCGACCCCAAAGACTGTGACCGCTTTTCTAATGAAATGAGTTCTAAATTTCAAATGTCGATGATGGGTCAAATATCGTTTTTCTTGTGTGTTAAGCAATCTCTCAAAAACCTAGAGGTATTTTCATAAATCAGATTTAAATACTAAGTATGCCAAATGAGATTTTAAAGAAATTTGATCTTCATAAAAGTGACCCTGT
This sequence comes from Tanacetum coccineum, assembly GCA_026074375.1. Taxonomy (NCBI): domain Eukaryota; kingdom Viridiplantae; phylum Streptophyta; class Magnoliopsida; order Asterales; family Asteraceae; genus Tanacetum; species Tanacetum coccineum. The sequence goes on along the minus strand of BQNB010004452.1, from coordinate 7,050 downwards.
TGACACTCCTATGGTGGAGCGAACAAAACTGGATGAGGATCTCTCAGGGACTCCTGTTGACCAGACCAAATATCGCAGCATGATTGGGTCCCTGATGTACCTCACAGCCAGTAGACCTGACCTTGTATTTGCTGTGTGCATGTGTGCTAGATATCAATCTAGGCCCACTAAAAAGCACCTTGAGGCTGTTAAACGGGTCTTTCTGTATCTCCAAGGAACCATCAATATGGGTCTTTGGTATCCGAAAGACACGGCCATGGCTCTAACCGCATACGCAGACGCAATCAGTAGGTTGTCAGGACACTCGCAGAAGTAACAGTCTGGCAGTGCTCATTCCTTGGGTATGAAGTTGGTCAGCTGTTCATCAAGAAGCAAACTAGCACGTCCATCTCGTCTACAGAGGCTGAATACATCGCGATGTCTGGTTGCTGTGCCCAAATCCTATGGATGCGGTCTCATTTATCAGATTATGGCTTTTGCATACAATCGCATCTCCTATGTACTGATGACAACAAAGAGTGCATCGCTCTTTGCTGCAACAACGTTCAGCATTCTATGACTAAACACATCGACATCCGACCCCATCAATGTCAATCAGAGAACAAGTTGAAAAAGGAGAGTTGAGTTGTATTTCGTGAGGACAGTAGTATCCAACTGGCGGATATATTCACAATGCGTCTGCCCAGGGGAACGATTCGAATTCATTCTCCCAAGGCTTGGCATGAAGTGTATGAAGCCGGAGACACTCAAAAGTCTTCAGGATGATCAGGATGTGTAACGGATTGGCTTCAAGTATCCTTTGTAAATATGTACATACTTACATCCAAAAAGAAAAAATACAAAATATAAAACATCGAAAATATATAAAAATCAAAAAATAGAAAATTCCAAAAATAGGTTTTTTCATATCAAGACAATGCTTTCTTTATCGAATAAAAAACCCAAAATTTACGTTCCTAGCATGTTCGTTCAATAATGAACGGGTCTTTAAATGAAGCTCGAACGGAAGTTTAAACCTTTCAAAACATGTCTAAATGGCTTGCAGTTATTTCAGACTGCAACCCGCTTTTCAAAATGAGGAAAGCACGTCGCCAAAAAGACGGCTGTTCCTAACAACGGGTGATTAATTTCTCTCGGGCATGAATTACTTTATATTCGTGCACCCTCGATCTAATGTACGCTTCAGTGCATTATTTCTTGATCAAGAAGAGAAGTCTTCTTTTTAACCAAATGATTTTTCGTCTATGATTCTTCTAAAAATATTGTGTTTACACGTGTTTATAAAAGGTGTTGTCCCGTTCCAAAAACCAAATCAGTCATCTCTGTTTCTCATCATAAAAGATTTTAAACGAATTTTCTATCGACTCAAACAATGTCTACAAGCACTTTTAAAATAGAAAACGTGACATTATTTTGGAGGGGAGAAAGTTCTAATAATTCTTTCAAAATGAATCTTTCAAACATGGAGTGAACAAAAAGATTTTGACAAGTATCGGATTCATGATTTTAAAATGGAGTAACTATATTAACTCATTAAGCTTTAGATGTTTTCACTGTGACTCAACCTTTAGGAACTTAGTAATGAAACATTTGGCATTATGGTCCTTACTTCCGTTTAAGTACGTGTCATCAGGAGAAGGTTCTAGAATTGCCAGTGGTAAGAAAGTTTTATAACCGAACGATTTTTTTTCTCAAAATTATTGAATTCATAATCAATTCGGGTTAATCAATTGAAAAGTGTTACTAACAAATCAGAATCACTTTCGACACAACAAACAGATTTCAAGAAATCCTCGACACCTCGGGAATAAAATACAAGAGATCTTTTAAATAGAATACGGGTCTTCGGTTCGAGGTGAGAAAGTGTTTTTTCGAATGTCTTCAACATGTCCACTTTAGATTATATGGAAAAAGTTTTAATTAACGTACAATAATTTGAGGGGGAGTTTTACTCCAAGGGCATAATGACATAAGTTGTTTAACTTTAGAGCCTTTAAAAAATTTCAAGATTAGTGACTTAGGCTTATACGCTACACTCGATCAATATGTGCCAACGATCCTCATAGTTTAAAATGCTTAGGTTGTATGGAAATAATTATTTATTTTAGAAGCCGTAAAAGTTGAAGAAAAGTTTTCTGATTCAATTAGTATTATCCCCTATCAGTTAATTCTAAGCTTACTTCAAAGGAGTAGAAGTTTATTGTGTACAAAAGAGGTAACACATAGGGTTCGATAATTAGATTAAAACCATTTATAATAGTCATTATCCTGTAGGATGAAATGTTTACATCCAAGACTTAGTTGAATTAGGTATTATCATTTCTGCTATTTAAAGGGAATAATTGTGACATCCAAGACTTAGCTAACCTTGGTGTTTCAATTTATAGTCAACACTAACTTGTAATGGAGAAATATGCTCAGCGGTGGTACTTAATTGAGACTTTGATGTTATGTGTTTCGAAATTTTTTGTTGTACATCGAATAAAAGTTGTGGTCTTCTCAAGAAAGGAATATGCTGGTCGGGAGAAATGGCTGAAGACAACTGCCACTGGAGAGAATCGAGACGGACTACAGATAGCTAACAGGACAAACAGAGTATTGCCACTTTAAGTTTGAATATTTTAGGTCCTGTCTCAATACACAATCTTGTACATTAATAAGTAGTGTGGTAATCAGTGTTATGTGTCAGAATTAAATGAAATTTTCATGAGTTGTTCTCCGTTAAACTCAAATAATTATATAAAGCTCATCATACACTGACGACTAAAAGACCCTCATTAATTGAGGGGGGATGCATTATAGGATTCCAATATCGGCTGTATTTAATCAACCATATTTTTTCTCCTTAAATTTTCTACATATTTAAATCAGTTGTAAGATCCGTAAATCGTCAAGTGTTGAACATTTTTGATCAGGGGATAGGAAATGAATTAAATAAAAAATCTGATAAAAGTTGATTATTAAGACACAATCACCCTGCAGGTGTATTCTGCCACGCCACATTGCGCAAGCAAATTCGAATATCGAGTGCACAAGTTGCGGGGGCGTAAGTTATTCATAAAATCAAATAAACAAATACAATGGCTTTGAAAACTATATCACAAGTGAACCTTGTGATAGATTTTCAAATGGTTTTATGGCGAAGGTGACTGTACCAAAAGACCGACCCAGTATTTACTTAATCGGAGTTATTAAGTGATGGTAATAGTTAGGTATATGTTCCCAGGGGGAGGGGGGGGGGGAAAAGGGGGGGGGGAAGAAAAAAGGGTATTGTGTGTTTATTTGGGGTGTTTTTTTTTTTTTGAATCTGACAATCCACTATGAGTTAGTGAGTATATGACCTTAGGTATGATTTAAAAAGGATTTACGTTGTGTAGAATAAGGAATTGTGGCGACTGAGATGAGAGCTAGTACTGGGAATACACCCAACAAGGTAACTAGTCCATGAAGTCTAGGTAAATGGCACTGAAGGGGTTGAATAATAAAAAGAAATGTTAAGATAAAGGGTGAACAGAAAGCAGCCATCCTTAAACATTAGGCAAAACCGGGTCCACTACAATATGCTGTCAAATCCCACATGGTTGATTGCTGACATTGAAGACAAGTATCGATGGACCCAGTGATACGGCTGCACAAACCCTCCTTTTGGGGTTTTTGTGTGTTTTTTTTTTAAATTAAAAAAAATAAAGGGCCACACAAGATCCTCAAAGGATTCTTATTTTTTCCATTTTCTCACGGAGATCAATACATTTCTATCGGTCTGTCTCACTCCGAGCTAGATTGATATTGAAAAGGATGGCATGTCCGCTCCACCTCTGTCTACAAAACCAAAAATGGCACTATTGATCCTAGAGCAATGATGGTAGGACATCATGGCCAAAAATCTCAATCGGACAATTAATCCCTATTAGTCTTGTTTTCTCACACACTGTGACAACAATAAAGATGTTTAAAGTCCTTCGCATTAGTCCTTTGGTATTGCCAGAACATCCGAGTGATACAAAAGTGATTCACAAAGTAAGAATGGAGAGACCTACTAGATCCAACAATAAAACAAGCGCATGGTAGTGTGACATGAAAGAACCTAGTTGAGGTGACAAGCTTGAAAACAAATGAATACAACAATGGTGCGATTCGCTTGTGAATAAACTTAGTTTCCAGTAAGTAAATTGATGGAAATGTTTTGGAAAACCTCTCAAAGTGCTCAACAAATGAATTTCGTGAGCATATGGACTGAGTAATATCTTTCAAAACAAAAGTGATTTCTGACAAATATTTGATTTTGTGCAATACAACACAATCCTGTGTCACAAAAACACTTTCTCAAGTAACACTCGATTGATTTCAAATTCAATTTTTATCTTTAATAGGGTAAGAGTGAGTAACTAACCGATTCACTCACAATCGTGGCTGGATCTGCTTTAGACATCCGAAACATGAGAACAGGCAAGTATGGAGATTTTGATGATTATACGTCAGATGATCTAATACTTATACTGGAAATCCTGTCGAGGAGATTCCTCTTAAGATGAATCTACCTGATCACAGGTCGGTCCTCACGAACCCGGAGGTTAATCTAACCAGTCTCAGGCAAAAACAAATTCACCCGCCCATATTCGTGCCTTACAAGCCATTTATAGCTAACATTTTATACAGGATCAGCAAAATATGTGAGACACCTCGTTCCAGTGGAGTCAATTCACCACCCAATGCTCACACTTAATGCTTCCAAGTAAAGACATCATGACAACTAAATGACCTACAACACAGCTTCCGCAACTCTGAGAAGTAGTATCATGATCAAGAAAAGTGTGAGCATGCGGGTCCAAAGGTCACAACATCACATGAAGGCAATGCTACTCAATCAGGATGATTAAGAGACTTAAGATGAATGATGATCTCAACGAAAGCTCAAAGATCGCACAAGCCTAAGGGAAAAGTCTCAAAGTTCATTACATAATGTACCCAAAACATCAAGAAAATGAGATCAAAGACTTCGAGCTACAGACAAAAGTCAATGAAAGTAGAATGCTAGAATCGAAACATGTATTTTTCAGGGTGACCTCCTTTAGGGGGAGATTGTTAGGATTATGAAAAAGACTCGGTCACCCCCGTGTATCATTTAGTATAGCATAGCTCGTAGTTAGAAAGTAAGCGTATGGTTTTCGGTATTGGGCCGGGTCTTTTACCCAAGTGTAAGCCCATACCCAAACCCATAATGCTCACAAACACTTGTATATAAGCCCCTTCCCACCCATGGGAAGGGGTTGGTTGTTCATTTCATGCTAATACATACACTTGCACTTTCTCTCTCTAGCAAAGGACAACATTCACTCATCTAAGACTAATTAGCCAACCCATCATCTATTGCTTGTGTTATGATATCATGTATACTACAATCTTCATTCTTAACACCTGAGAAAAACATTGCTAAAGTATCAACATAAAGTTGGTAAGTTCATAGGTTTGTTTAAGCAGAAAATGTAGTGTTTTATGAAACCATAAGATTTTCACCCGCAGTGATGAACAAATAACAGATACAAAGTCCAATATAAATGCATACGATTGTCTAAGCTCATGACACCGAAGTGTTAACATATACCAACAATGAATGAATGCCCATGCAGGTGTCTAACCCGGGACACCCGTAATCTGACTCAAATAAAACTGTGTTTGCTTGACTTAGTCAAGTGGGTCAGTCTTACACGGATATATTATGGGACAGAGGGGTACGATCTACCCTAGATAAATGTGAATTTATTTTGTGATAGAATAGCCATGCATATATGTTCGTAAATCTTGTTTTTGTTGATCATGGTGTCATAAGTAAGTCTTAAACCTGTAACTCTCACCAACAATTATGTTGACGTTTTTAGCATCATTTTCAGATGAGAAAAACGTGTAAAGAGTTAGGAAGAGGAGTTAGCTGAACCATAGGCTTGCATGCGGAGTCTATGATTTATCTGTTTTAGTTTTCATTTGAACTTATCATGTATTGTTCTTCATGCATTATATGTTGGATTATTGTTTTGGGCGTTGTCATAACACGCTTTGGATCTTGAAGTTTAATGAATGTCATTTTTAGTTTTCTCTATTTTGACGCCTTGTGTTGTGATGATGCCTATTGATCATGCCTTGCAATTCCCCCTTGGCGCGGTGTGACAACATCTAGTTGAACAAATTATTAGAGACTTGAATTCAGCACCCCAAACAAGAAGAATGACAAAGAATTTGAAAGAACATGGTTTGTTTAATTCATTTCAGCAAAGAACAAACCATAAAGACTTTCAAAATTGCTTATTTGCTTACTTTCTATCACAAGAACCCAAAAAGGTAATTCATGCATTGAAGGATCCAAGCTAGATTGAAGCTATGAAGGACGAGCTTCTACAATTCAAATTACAAAAGGTTTGGACCTTGGTGGATTTACCAAATGGCAAAAGGGTTATTGGCACTAAATGGGTCTTCAGGAACAAGAAGGATGAAAGAGGCATTATGATAAAGGACAAGGTACGTCTCACTCTCTAATTAATTTCTCTTGAAGGCTATGGTAATTGGCTTCTACAATTCAACTTAAAGATTTTAAAGTAATTTCTCTTGAAGGCTAAGGTACGTCTCACTCTCTAATTACGTAAATTATAGATCGGTATATGATATACTTTGTATTAGTGATAGTTAGGAAATACGGTAGTCACTAGAAATGCCATTTGTTGGCTTTCTAGTTTTTTAAAAGAATTTGTTTATTAGGAACCATTCTTTCACATGGATTATCCATGAACCACTATAAAATGGAAATATTCTATGGCCACGAACTCACGTAGACGAAGAAAAATGAGTTAGTGGATAATAATTAACATAGAAGTAGGATTAGTTTTGCATCAAAAAAAGTCTTAAACAACTATGGATGAAACAAACTCCCTTCCACCTCAACGCTCGCCTCAACTACGTCCATCGAAATCGCTCCTTGTTGAAATGTCAACTCCATTCCGATCTCTCATCTACCACAATATCTACTATCTCTTATTTCAAAACGTATCAATTAATTTTTTC